>QJNZ01001286.1:0-19233 GCA_004155055.1 Monosporascus sp. CRB-8-3 | reverse complement strand
TTTTTTTTTTTTTTTTTTTTTTTTTTTTAACAGCTTAGGGTAATTTTTCACTAGCTTCCTATGTTTGTTACAGTTAAAATAAAGTGGTTTTCCGGTTTGATTTTTTAGGAGCTTGTGATTTCGGTAGTTATTATTATTATTATTATTACTTTTTATTTTATTTTATAGGTGGTATAAAATTTATTATTAAAGTTATCGATTAATTATTAAGGATATAATTAATCTATTTAAATATTAATAAAATTATCTTACACTGACTATTAGCATAACCTTTTATAATTATAAGGAATATAATAATTTATTCTCTTACTCTAAATTTTATATTATAACTTTTAATATTTCGTAATAAATTATATAAAATCTCCTTTATTATTTAAAATATTGGTAAATTTTTTAAAGGGTTTTTATTTTATTTTACTTATAATTACGTAAATTTTAATAAATATATTTAATATTTTCTTTCTTTAATACTTGTATTAATTTTAAAATCGTTCTTTTATACGTTTTATTAATAGTTTTTTTAAAACGTAATTAATTCAGTTATTTTAGCTTTATTCTGTTTTTGTAATTAATTTTTTATATGTAAAAATTAAAACCTTATTTTAAAGTTTTTAATTAGCTTAGTTTATTAATTAATTTTATTTATTTAGCGATAAGTTAAAACTGTTTTAATATAACTTTATAATTTTATTGTTAAATATAAAAAATAATTTAAACTAACGATTAATTCGTTATCTTTATTTAAGTTATTAAGGATATTAAGGAGACTGCTACGATTATATTTTCGTTTTCGAGAATCTTTAAACAAGTTTAAAAATAAGTTATCCGAATTACCGGGGTCTTTTTATATTACGTTTTTTCTTTACGTCATTAATTTTTCTTTTCGCTTTTTTTACTTTTTGAAAATTTAAGTTTCTTAATAAATTACTTCTTTAATTCCGTTTCGCTTTTTATTACAGGATTTATTTTTTTACGTTATTTTCGACGGCGAAAAATGTTTTCTATCAACTTTTTACTATTTAAACGTTTTATTAAAATATGTTTTCGAATTATAACCTATTTAATAATTACTTTATAATATTATTTATTCGTTTTATTATATTATAGTTTTTTATCGAAACTTTAAATGTTTAATTTTATTTTAACCCTATTTATATTAAGATCCTTTTAATCAATATTTAAAAACGTATAATGTTTATTTAATTGTAGTTAACGTTATTCTTTTTATATAAGGATTTTATATCGGTTTTTTAATTATTATTATTAAAGTAATAAAGTTTTTCTTAAAGAACTCTTAAAAGCAAGTTCTTTTCTTACCGTTACGTCGGTTACGGGCTTTTACTTTTTCTTTTTATTATAAAATTCTTTATTTTAAAAATCGTTTAAATTTTAAGAAAAAAGGACTAAATAGTTATTTATATATTTTTTATCCTATATAAAAACGAAACCTTTAATAAGTAAGCTGCTTTATTTAATTACGAAAAGCTGCTATAAAATATATTTTTACCGTTCGTTTGCTATCTTTATAATTTACTTTTTCTTAAGTTAAATAAATCATTTTCTTAAATGGTATTATTTTAAATTAACTTAAATTATAAAAAATATTTCGTATAACGAATTACGAGTACTAATTAGTTAGAAAATATTATTATATTATAGTAATTATAGTAATTAAATATAAAAATTTAGTAAATAATATATGGTTATTTTAAGAAAGATTAACAAAGTTTAAGGGTAATCGCTTTTATATATACGTTTAACTGTATAAAGGATAGTTCCTAGACAAAGGCTGTCCTACGTAGCAGCTGCGACCGAGATGCACTAGCCGCGGGTACCTGAAACTACTAATTACCGATAGGTTTAATATTAAGCGATATATTACGAACATATTTTAAAAGCCGAAATTAAAACCTTTAAAGTTACTATTATATTAGTAAAAAAATAATTATATTTCGATTTATAATTAATATTTATAATTAATATTAATTTACATTAAATAAAACGGCGTAAAAAAAGTAATAAATATTATTATTTAATTACGTTAAATAAAATTTGTTAAGGTAATTTATATACGGTAAAATGTTATTAAGGTATCTAGCTATATATATACAAACTGATCCGTTTATTACATATATATATACAAATAGTTCTGCATAAACGCAACCGGGGAACACCCTTTAAAAACCGTCCTTTTTTAACTAAAAGCCGGAAAAACGTAATGCGGGTTATGTAATACGGCAACTAACGATAAAATACACCCGATTTATTAATTAATTCCTAACGCCCCTAATTGTAACTAATTTTTAACCACCCCTTAATTGTCGCCGACACGGTAACGGAGCCGAAGCCTTAATTAGTCTAACTCCTTCTAAGCTGGCGTTACCTAAAGGAACGGTAGCCCAAGCTAGATTTAAACCAGCTATCTTTTAAGATTAACCGAAATAAGGTACCTAAGCCTGTCGTAATTGAAAGAGATACCCAGGCTCGCGACCACTGAGCGATTAGGCCTTTAAAGTAATTTATAAAAGTTAAAAAAGATTTACTTACGTTTTAAAACAAATAAAAATAAAGTTTTATAATTTTATAAAACGATAATTTTATTATAACGTTAATATATTTATATATTATAATTACTTTTTATTTGTTATTAAAGATTTATATTATAATTTAATTTAATTTAGCTTTTTAATACAACGTAGAATATATGCGAACGAGTTATATAAGCGAGCGAGCCGTTCGAACCTATATATTAAAATCAGATTTTTAAAAATTTATAACTATATTAAACCCTTATAAAAACTCATGAAACGTTATATACGCCTATATAACGATAAAGTTAATCTAGAATTAAATTAATAAAAATTGTACGTTTAAAATGCACTAGTTATATATAATAATTTATTTTTCCCTTTAAAATCGGACCTACCTTTTTATATCTCTAGAAAGGAAAAATTTTAAAATGTTAAAAAAAAATATTAGCTTACTCTTTTTAAATTAGTTTTAAGGTCGTTAAAATCTTATATTATTTAATGGATGATCCGTAGAGTTATGCCATTTTAAAATATCTTATTTTTTAATTTTTAAAATAGTATAAAATAATTTGTATCTTAACGAAAATACAGTAAATCTTTCCCATACTCTATATATAATTATTAAATATAGAAACAATTATCCTGATAAAGTTGCATCGTACTCTAAGATAGGTTAGCGAAGTTATAGCTATTTGTATTAAGAGTGGGGCGAATTCGGCTCGCTCGCTTATATAGCTCGTTCGCTTATGTCCTACGTTAACGGATTTTCTTAATTTTCGAATTTCTTTACATTTAATTTATTATTTTTAATATAATAACGTAAATCATACATATAATCTTATTAATATAATTAATTAATAACATAATATAATATCGAAAATAGTAATAAATTAGATTAAAATTTCTTTATATATAAAATTAATTCCTGTTAAATAATAGTTATTGCCTTTTTATTTAAATATTATAATAATCATTAAAGAGTTTTTTAAACGGGCGTAAAATAATAAAGGATTTTTAATATATTAAGTTAAAGTATTTAAAAGGTAGAACGTTAAAAATAGGTATTTAAAAGGTTAAAAACGTTATAGTATAATAGCACCTCGTTAAAAATAAATAGATTATATTGTCACGGACGTTTTTTAAGTAATTTTAAAACGTATACTCGAAAAATACAATCTTTATATCTTTTTAACTTATTATATAAGATTATTTTAATTATTCTATATAATATAATACCTTTCTATCATTTAAACTAATTTAAAATAAATTTAATAAATAATTTTTCATTTTTTAAATAAATAATTATTTTAACAGGAATGTATTAAAGGGATTAATAAATTATTAAATCTGATATATTAAAATGAAATCGGATATTAAGTAACTATTTATATATTTATAAAGCTACAAAAAGAAAATTAAAAAATTAAATAAAATTAATTCTAAAAGTTTATAAAATTATAGCTAGAAAGTCATTCATTTAAATTTTGAATTCTTAAAATAATATGAATAATAACGTAAATTTATAGTATAATCTAAAATAATATATATAAAATACTTTTACTAAATATACTGTATATTAATTCGTTTAAAGATTATTTACACTAATATAAATTTATTAGTAATAAAAGGAATATAATATATAGTAAACTAAATTAATTATAAATTTATATTTATATAATATATATTTATTTATTAGCAAAAAAGGAATAGAGAATACAGAAAAATATATATAATAAATAAAATAAAAAATGTATATCGGTTATTTAATAAAATATTAAATCTTTATTATATACCGAATATAAAGATTACAGTTCTATAAAGGTATTACTATATATAATACTAATTTTTATAGACGAAACTTTTATTAATTAAAGAAAAGTTTTATTTAACTATAAATATATAATAAAAAAGATTTAAATACTATATAAAAAAGGATTAAATAATATTACTATCGGAATATATAATATATTATCAGCAATCACAGTAATTAAATGCAGGAATCTGGCAAAGTGCGCATGGTTATTCTAAAAAAGACTAAACAAGTCTAGGAACAATCGCCCTTACATATACGTTTAGCTGTACAAAAAATAATTCCTGGACAAAGGCTATCCTAGGCAACAGCTCGCAACCTAAATACACCAGCCGTAAGTACCTAAAAACACCAATCGCCGACACGCCCTTTTACGTCAGGTAACCTTATCTACGTAATTTTTTTTAAATCAAATTTAAAACTTTAGGAAAAGCTATTAAAATCTTTAATCTATATAAAAATTAAACCTTTATCTTTATTATTTTTATTAGAAATAAAATTACGTAATTAAGCGTTATACTAAAAAACAGGCCTTTTCGTTTTACCGTTTTTATACGGCCGCCCCGGAATACGGGGCCTATTTTTTCTAAAATAATTCGGACTAGGCTAGGCGTTAATATAGGAAAACGCTTTATAAACGCTAACCTGCTACGTTAAAGGTTTTATAACTTTAAAAATCAAATCCATTTTTTAACGGCAATATTAATAAATAATTAAAATTATTACTTTTTAAATCCTTTTTTATAAAAGTTATTAAGTAAAAAGAATTTTCCGATTAATTAAAAAATATTAATTAATTATAAGCTACATATAAAATATTATCGCCTTTAGGTAAAAATTAACGTAAAAAGTTATAATTATAAATAAAATAAGTAATTTTAAAAAAAATTAAACTTTAAAATTAATAAATAAACGGATATTTTCGAGTAATCGTAAAAAAAATATTACAGTTATCGTTTTCAATAACGAGGAATAAGTTTTAACAAAGAAACGTTTTTTTTCCGTATAAAGGAAAATTAGCGGAATTATTTTTTTCTTAGTTATTTTAACTAAATTTTAAGTATTTTCTAACTTTTTTTATATTTTCTTAAATTCTAAATTAATGATAAACCGTTCAAAGTGTACCTTATTAAATAGCTTTATAAATCCGTTGGCAGGATTATCTTTACTTTTTACGTATTAAAAATTAATATTTCTTTTCTGGACGTTTTAACGTACGTAATAATATTTAGTTCGAATATAACGTTTTTTTTCGTGTTATCTATATCTTTTTTACCTATTTAAACGAATTTATATTATTTTTTAAAATAGGAATAAAACTTTTAAGTATAAGTGTTAACTTTATTAAAAAGTTTTTAATTTTAATTACTTTTACAATTATTATTTTTATTTTTACGTATGTTGCTTTTATAATATATTTGGTAATAATACTTTATAATTTCGAAATCTATAAAATAGGCGTTTTAGCTATAAAGAATATATAGCTTATTATAGATCTTATTAACTTACAGTTACCCGTAAAGCTTATATTTATTATTCCGAATAATTTTAAATTATTATATTCGTAATATAAGTAATTCTTTTGTAATTTCCGGTACCGAAAGATTATGTTTAATATATTATTTAAGTAATAGGTTACTTATAAATTTCGCCTAAGTTAATATTACAAACGTTATATCCGGTTTGTTAATATAATTCGAAAAATTAATTTTTTTTTTAAGTTTATATATTTAAACGTTTTTTAAATTACGCCGTTATATTTTATAACGTACTTTAAATAATTTTTAACAACTAATATAAATTCCTTTTTTATTTTATTTAAGCTAATTAATTTTAATAACCTTTTAATATATTATTATTAATTTAGCTTAATATTTCCTATTAATAAGGAACGGATAATTTATACATTTAAATACTAATCCGTATTATTTAAACTTTTAACTAAAATATCCTTAATAATCCTTTTAACGATATTTTTTAAACGTTACCTGTTAAAGCCGAAAAACAGGAAGTTATTTACGTATAAAGTAATAATGTTTCCTATTTTAGAATTATAATATATTACGTTATCCGAAATTAACGGATAAAAACCATATTTTATAAATATTTTTCTTACTTTTTCCAACCAAATAATTTCGGCCTGTTTTAAACCGTATAATAGGTTTATTAATTCGATAACCCTTTTAAGGGTAAACTTATATATTTCTTTATTCTTTAAATACATATTAAAAAAAATTTTAATATCGGGAACTGTTTTATATAAATATATTCCTTTAATTTGCGGTTTAAATACGTAGTAATAAAGTTTATTTAAAATATATATTACTTTAGAAAAACGGTTAACATTATTAAGATTTTTTAATATATTACCTTTACGGTACTTACTATAGTTTCGTTATAATTAATTTCTTTTCGTTATATAAATCCTTTTACGTAGATACGTATTTTATATTTATTTAGTATTAATAAAATACTTTTAAGTAACCTCGTTAAAAAGCGTAAATTTAAAGGTTCCGCGTAGAAGGTTTTCTTTAATCTTTATAAAGATAACCTTAAGTTATATCTTTCGTTTTAGGTTTTTATAACTTCCTTTAAGGATAGGCCGTTATTTATAACAGTAAATAACCTGTAGGTGTTTAATATGTTAATTACCTGTTCGTATTTGTAGGCATTTCGGATAACCTGATTAACGTCCCCTAAGTTATTAAGACGGTTTTTATCGTTATTCGACGTTAATAAATTAAAATGGAAGGTATATAAACTACCTTTACGTTCGCCTTTTTAGGTTAAGGTTAGCTTTAGTTTTTAAATTAATTTTAAGGTTTTATTTAGGGCTTTTAAGGTGTATAGTTTAAAAATAATTTTCTTTAGGTATCCTTTTTTACGCTTTACTTACTTAATTTCTTAATTTATATCATTCTTTAAGATAACGTTATTATCCTTATTTTTTAATTTTATACCTTATTTTTAATAATATTTTAAACGTTTTTATACGGGCTGTAAAAGTAATCGGATAATATCCTTAAAATTAAGGGGTTTATTTAATTTTTCCAGGTTTTTGTAAATAGTAACGTATAATGTTATAAGTAACTTCCCGCCTTTTAACGGGTATACTTTATAGTTATATATCTTTTAATAATTTAGTAATACTTTTTTTGCTTTACGAGTTATTAACTTTTTTAATTTAGTCCGATAATTTTGATTAATTAAAATTATTTACCTACTGCCGAAAATTCGAAAATAACCGTTATTAAGTTTCTATAATTTATTTAACTTGAACGTATTTTTAAAATATTCGATTAATATTATATCTTATATCGTAAACTAATTTATTTTATTAATAATATACGTTATCGTATTTATTACTAAATCTTAAATACATATAAGGATTTTTAATTATGCGGAAATCGTACGCGCTTTGTTTTATAAAAACTATATTCCTTATTTTATAATTCCGTTTTAATATTAATTATATACGTTAAAGATTAGTAATTTACAACTTTCCGTAACGTAAAAATTTTTAATTATCGTTATATTAAATTCCTTACCGCCGTTAAAACATAAAATCTATATTTTTCTGTATTTAATTTTTTCATTTAATAGCAATATTTCCAAACGTTTTATAATTTGCCTAATATACGCGTATAAGTTTTATTAAACCTTATCTTTATTTTTAAACCAATAATATTTTTTATAACGTAATAAATCGTTTGTAAAAAAATTAAAGTAACTTTTAGTTTCGATATTAATAAGCTTAACTGATTTTACGTTATATTAAATAATTTTTTTTATATATTTCCTTTATTTTTAAAGGTTTATAAATAATATTTTTCCTATTTTTTTTTCGTTATATACCGTATAAAGGATATTTTATATATCGTTAGGGTTTAGATTTATCCCCGTAGATTTTTTAATAGTTTATATTAATCGTTCGGTATTGGGGTAGTAAAGGCGGTAGTATTAAAAGAAGATTTTTTTTATAACTTTTTCCGTTATTAAAACTTTTCTGTTTTTAAAAGCGTTCGAAAATATGCGTTTTAAGTTATTTATTAGGTTACTGCCGTTTTCTTTACCGGATATCTTTTTCAGTACGAATCCTTATTAATAATTTTTGTCCTTTATTATGTCCGGGGCCTTAATAATGGGTTCCGGTTTTTTATAAAGTTATAGGAAAAAAATTTTCCGAGGGACGTTAATCGTTAATAACTAATTTTTATTAGGGTTTATTAAAATGTTACGATTTAGGTAATTTTCTTTTTTATAAAATATTTTTTCGGAAAATATTGTTAGGAAAAAATTATTAATATATAACGTATATTTAATTATAATTTCGTTTTTTTATTAAACCTTTTTAAGGGTTATTTAATGATGTTAATAAAAGTAATAATTACGGGTCCTTTATTTATTATACTGTTTTTTTAAAGTTGCTAATATTATTCGTAATATTAACGTTTATTGCTAAGTTTTAAAATAACTTATTTAAGTCGTTTCCGTAAAAGGAATAAATATATAAAAGCATAACGTTTTTTATAACCGTTCCTTTAAGGCGGTCGCCTTTCTATAATTTAAGGCGATTTGTTGCTTAAATTTTAAAGCGTTTAATTTCTAAGACTTCCCGGGCTTTAAGGTATTTAATCATTAAAATTCCTTAAGTTTCTTTTTAAATTATTTTATCGTATTATTATATAAGATTTTTAAGTTGTTATTTTTTAACGCGGGTATTAAAAGTTTTCCATTTAATCGGTACAGATTTTTTAAGCCGTTAAAAATAAATTATTTTTCGTTTTTATTGCCGTTATAAACATTACGAAAGTTATTGCTTTAATTATTTTCTTTATTGTTACCCTGACATTAATTACGTTTTCCTTTTTTTCCTTTGCCGTTTTTCTCCTTTTACGGCTTAGGGCAATTCTTTATTAAATACTTGTATTTGTTACCTTTAAAGCAAAGTAGCTTTCCGTTTTTATTTTATACAGGCTTGTTATTTTGGGAATTATTATTATTATTTCCTTTTCCTTTACCTTTTTGGGCGTTATAAGATTTCCCGTTTTTCTTTTTGTTAGTACGGTTATAAAATTCGCTGTTAAAGTCGTCGATTAATTGCTGGAAGAAATAACTGGTTTATCTAAGTATTAATTAAATCGTTTTGTACTAACTACTAACGCGATTTTCCATAATAATAAGGAATATAATAATTTATTTTTCTAACTCAAATTTTACATTACAGCCCTTAACCTTTCGTAACAATTTCTGAAACTTCGTAATAAATCATACGGAATCTTTTCCGTTATATATAATTTTCCTAAATTTTTTTTAAAAGGACCTTTACTTAGCTTTACTTATAGCTACGTAAATCTTTTTAAAGGTTTTTAACATTTTCGTTCCTTTTTTAATATTTATAATCAATTTTAACGGCGCCCTTTTATACGTCTTAATAATAGCCTTTATAAGGCGTAATTAATTAAACTGTTTTAATTTTATTCCGTCTTTATAACTAATCTTTTTAAAAGTAAAAGTTAAAACGTTACTTTAAAACTTCTAATTAGCCCAGCTTGCTAAATAATTTTTCTTGTTTAACGAAAAATTAAAACGTTTTTAACGTAACTTTACATTATTATTAAACTTTTTAAGGTTTTTCTCTCTTTTTTTTCAGGCGAACGCCTAACTCGTTAAAGCTGTTTAAGTTATTAAGGCTTAAAGAGTTACTAGGGACGTTAAAGGAATTATTACAACGGCTTTTCCGTTTTCGGAAACCTTTAAACAAGTTTAAAAATAACCCATCCGAATTATCGAGGTTCCTACGTACTATATTTTTTTCTTTACGTAACTTCTTTTCTTCGCTCTTCTCCCTTTTTAAGGGATTAAGCTTTTTAATAAACTATTTCTTTAACTGCGTTTCGCCTTCTCTTAGGGGTTAATCTTTTTTACGTTGTTCTCGACGCCGATAAAGGCTTTCTGTAAGCCTTCTATTTTTTGGACGTCTTATAAAGCGCTTCTGTAAATATTTACATTTCCCGAATTTTATATTACCTTTAATTAAGGCGGTCCTTATTAAAGTACGCCCCCGAACTAGGGTATATCTAACAATTATTTTGCGATACTATTTATTCGTTTTATTATATTATTTCTTTTCTTTTATTAAAACTTTAAACCTTTAATTTTATCCTTAACCAATTTATATCTATATTTTCATACCTTAACGTCCTCTTTAATCCCATTTAAATTAATACCTAAGGACGTATAATGTTTATTTAATTTTAATTAATGCTATTAATTTTATATAAAGGTTTTATATCGGTTTTTTAACTATCGTTATTAAGGCAATAAAACTTTTTCCGAAAAAGTTTCGAAAGCAGGTTTTTTTCCTGCCGTTACGCCTATCGTAAGCTTTTATTTTTTCCCTTTACTATAAAACTTTTCGTTTTAAAAATCCTCCTAATCAAAAGAAAAAAAAATAAGTTATTATTCGTATATTTCTTATCCTATATAAAGACGAAACCCTTATTAAATAAGCTACTTTACTTAGTTATAAAGAATTACCATAGGATACGTTTTTATTACTTACTTATTATCGTTAACCGCTTACTTTTTTTAAATTAACTAAATAAATCCCTTTTGAATTTTATATACTTTTTATTAACTTAACCTATAAATAATTATTTTATTTAACGTATTCCGATTACTAATTAACTAAAAAATATTATTATGTTAACAGTTACAATAATCAAATACAGGAATCTGGCAAAATACGCATAGTTATTTTAAGAAAGACTAAAAAATCTAAAAACAATCGCCCTTATATATATGTTTGGCTATATAAAAGATGGTTCCTGGATAAAGGCTGTCCTAAGCAGCAGTTCGCAGCCTAGATGTACCAGCCGTAAGTACCTGAAAGCACTAATCGCCGACATATATATATAAATTTTATTAATAAATGAAACTATCGAACACGTAAATAACGTAAATATTGTTTTAAATAAAGAAATAAATTCGAAAAGGTTTTATAAACAGTATATTTAACGAAATATAAAAGAATTAATTAGTAGTGTTAAATTGAAACTTAATTTCAATATTTAAATATAATAAGATTATACTAGTAATTAATAAAACTTTATATTTAAGATTTTAATTTAAAAGTATTAAAATTAAAATAAAAAAAGATAGAATTAGTTTACTATAAAGAAAGAAAAATTACTAAAACGAACTTTGTTTTATAAGATAAGAAATAATAACGTTAATTTTATAAATATTATCGTAATTTATATAAAAGATTAAAACGTATTTAGCGTAATATTAATACTAAAAAATTAATATTTATTTAATTATCTTATTATAATATATATAAAAATAACGCTATAAGGAATTATATATTTCTTTAAGTATACTTATAATAAAAACGGTATAAAAATAGGTAATTAATTTAATATTACGTTTAATTAATTTTAAATTTATACACGGTTTAATTTTCTTTTTAATATTTAAATTTTAAAAGAGTATTAAAACGTATAGTTAAAAAGATATTTTAAAAAATAGTAAAAGGGCAATTTAAATATTTGTATAATACAAACTATAAAAGGAATAGCGATTTTATAAATTCTATATAAGATAATCCTGTTTAAAATAAGTATTTATCTATAAACTTAATAAAGATAATTAGTTTAAACGTTATAAATTACGAATTTATATACATATTACGTGTAAAATATAATTATTTATTAATATATACGTTATAATATTTATAAGAAAATATAAATTAAAATAATTCTAGTTATAATTATTAAGGGTGTTATTAAACTCTACTAATTTAATATAAAAATAATCATTCTAAATATAAGTTATAAAGGTTAAAATAAAAAAATCACATTTTTAAGTAATTTTAAAAAAGGCGAAATATATTTAAAATTCGAGCTAAATTTATAAAAGTTTATAAGTTTATTTTACTTATAATAATAAAATAATTTCTTTATTTTATCACGATTACGATTTATTATACTGTTTAAAAAAGTTATTTTATTTATAATAAATACTATAGGATTATTATTATATTATTATTATTGAAAAGAATAAAACGGTAATAATAGAATTATTAAATTAAAGCTTTATTAATTAATTTTTTAATTCGTAAATGAGTCGAGATAAATTCATAAAATTATAATTATTTTTAACTTATAAAATAATAGACATTTAGTATAAAGTTTTAATTTTAAAAAAAAATCTAAAAAAAACAAATTAGAAATTATTAAATATATCTCCGTTATATACTATATATTATAATTATAGCCTCTTTAACTAAAGGGTTACAAGGTTATTAGGTTTAGGCCGTATTATCTAGACTAAGTTAAAGATACAAAGTAATTATATTAAGAGTTAATATAATAAATATTTTACAGAGTATTTTCGAATACGGTAATTATTAATAGTTTTTATAATAACGATAAATTGTATTTCGGTTGCGAAAAGCTTTAATCCGAAACCGATTACGTAATGTCGATGAGCTTCGATTTTGATAAACCTTATGCCCTTTGGCTTTACGGTTTAGTAAGGGGAATTTCAGATACTAAATTAGGAAATATTAAGCTTTTTACGGTAAACTTTAAGTCCGTAAAAAGTAGCTGCTTTACGACCTTTTGCCACTTTTATATTTTTTAAAAAAAAATAATCTTAAGGTTATTAAAATCGTTATTAATTAAAATTACTAAACTATACTGGTTAAGTCCGAATATAAAGTCCTTATATTCCGTATTTCCGGAATTTTAACGAAAATGGTTTTAATTACGTTATTTAATTTAAATAAAATTATCGGCCGAATAAAATATATTTTTATTATTATTAATATTAATTAATTTTCCGATATAGATTGGGGTTTATTTTTAATTATTAAATAGGATTTTATTTTAAACGGCGGAAATATTTAATTTATATGTAAATTTACATTAAGATATATCGGGCTTATAAAAAAAGTATTGGTAAAATTTAAGGATAGCGATACCCGGTTTAAAAACGTCGAAATTTAACTTTTAAATCGAGATAAGCTGGAGGATTACGAACGATAATTTATCCGGTTGCTCCGGATTGCGATAACTGTTTAGAATTCCGTTAAAAATGGTCGTCGATAGGGGCTTGTATAACTGGGCAGTTTAAAGTTACCTGTAAGAAGGTTAAAGTTTAGTAAAATTTAATAACCGATAATTTAATTTATTAATTTGTTTAATTTAGTTTTACGAATACGTCTTTTTTAAAAAGATTAAATAACGTTTTAAATATCTTTTTATTATTTAGAATTGAATTAAGTTTTTTACTAAATAAGTGAATATTATTAATTAAATAATTCGTTATATTTATTTTGTACGTTTTTAGTAAAATTATATATGCAAGGTTATTAGGTTTAAGTCGTATTATCTAGGCTGAACTAAAAATACGAACTAATTATATTAATAATTAATAGGATAAATATTTTACCTGATATTTTCGAATACGGCAATTATTAATAGTTTTTACGGTAATAATAGATTATACGTTTCGGTTACGAAAAGCCTTATTCCGAAGTCAATCGCGTAATGCCAATAAGCTTCGATCTTAATAAACCTTATACTTTCTAGATTTACGGTTTAATAGGGGGGATTTCCTGGAATATCATAATTTAGGAAATATTAAGTTTTTTATAGGAAACCTTAAGTTTGTATAAAATAGCTGCTTTGTAATTTTTTGCCAGTTCTATAATTTTAATTTTAATCGATTTTATAATTTTTCGAATCCTTATTAATTAAAATAATTAAAATATACCGAATAGTTTTTATTATAAGATACCGATATTCCGTAACTGTAAAGCCTTTACGGAAAACGTTTTTTTTTAAAGTTTTAAAATTTTATAAAATTTTAGGACGAATTAAAGATATCGATATTTTTACCGATTTAACCGATTTTTCTTAAAAAGATTGGATTTTCCTTTTAATTTTCGGATACGATTTAATTTATATAAATAAAAATAATTATAAATTAAACGATTTTATAGTAAAAAATATCGACCGTATAGAAAAATTACTGAGAAAGCTAGATATAAACGGTAAAGTGTTTAAAAATTTCGAAATTTAACTTTTAGTTCGATATAAGCTGGAAAATTACAAATAATAATTTATCCGGTTATTCCGGATTACGAAAACCGTTTAGAATTCGGTTAAAAATGGTCGTTAATAAAGGCATAATAGGGTAATCTGTAAAAAGGTTAGGGCTTGGTAAAGCTTAATAACCGATAATATAATTTATCTATTTATTTAATTTAATTTTACGGCTACGTCTCCTTTAGGGAAAAGTAAAACTATATATAAAAATATATATTAAAAAGTTTAAAAAGTATTAATTATATAAAATATAGTATATAGTATTTAATAAAGTGGATTAGTTACATATATATATAGTTAAATATTTAAATAGTATGATTTAATTATAACATATTAAATAATAGTATTAATTATTATAAAAAAGGTTAACTTTTTATATTAAAGTAAAATTAACCAGTAGAATATTATATTAATATTAAATCTCATTACGTTATTATATAATATATAGAATTCCGTTAAAAATAAAACTTAAAGTTATTTAATTTTAATTGGTTATATATATTATAAATTCTTGTTAAGGAAAACGTAGCTAAATAACTAGATTAAATAAATTAATAAATTATACTATCTCGGTTACTAAGCTTTACTAAACGCTAATCTTCTTATAGGTAACTTTAAATTACTTAATTATGCCCTTATCGACGACTATTCTTAACGAAATTTTAAACGCTTTTCGTAATCCGGAATAACCGGATAAATTATCGTTCGAAATTTTTAAACTTATTATCGTTATTTTATAATTTTATAAAATAGAATTTATAAGCCGGATATTTTTAAAACAAATTTACCTAAAATTCGATTATTTCTGCCGTTTTAAAATAAATCGTATTCGAAAATTAAAACTAAAACCGGGTTTTTTTCGGAAAAGGTATTAATATCGATAGAAATATAGATATATTTATTCGGCTAATTCTTTTATTTAAATCGGATAATATAATCGAAACCGTGTCCGTCGAAATCCCTGAAAAACGGAATATTAAAATTTTCCATTAAGATTTAACCGGTATATTTTAGTTATTTCACTCGGATTTAAGATTTACTGCGAAAAATTTAATATTTTCTAAGTTATTTTTTAAAATTCTCTTTATTAAACTAATTAAAGGATATAAAGTTTATTAGGGTTAAAGCCTATCGGTATTACGTAATCGGCTTTAAAATAAGGTTTTTCGTAACCGAGATATAATTTATCGTTATTATAAAAACTATCGATAATTACCGTATTCGAAAATACTAGGTAAAATATTTATCGTATTAATTATTAGAATAATTACTTCGTATTTTTTACTTAGCCTGGATAATACGGCTTAAACTTAACGACCTTATATATATAATATAAATAAACGTTTTTTTTTAATATTTTCTTAAAATTATATCTTAATTTCTATTATTTTTACTATATAATATCGAATAAATATAATATTAAATAAAATAAAAATAACTTTATTAAGCTCAAAGTTTTTAAGGTTGGTTTTTTATTTATATTAAACTATTAAAATTATTATTACTAGTTATAATGAAAATATATTTACCATTTACTTAATCATAGTTAATATTTACGCGTATAGTATAATAAAAACCGTAATAAACGTATTAAATACTATGAACGTAACGCATTTAATATTATTTTTTAAATTTCTTTTAACCAAAGGCGCGTATGATAATACGGAAAATTAAACTTTTTATAATGTAATTAATATTTTCTTATACAGTAAAATTAAAGGAAAAAATATAAAATAATAAAGAGATAGATAGAAACATAGTTATAATTAATAATTAAAAGAAATACGTATAGAAAAAATTAAAGATATCGAGAAGTATAACGTTAATAATAATTATTTACGAGGCGTTAAATTATTAACTTATATAATAAACCGTAAATATTAAATGTAAATAAGTGAAATAGAGTTTAATATAATATATATTATACATAAGGTATTAACGAATAAAGCGTAATAATATGTCCGGGATTATAAAATTAATAGGAAAAAAAATTCAAGATTAATCGAAAACCCGGGATTTTGAAAAGGTTCGAAAGGTATATTATTAATAATAACGGTTATTATTACGATTACGATTGTAATATTAATAACGATAATAATAGTTTATATATACGTAATACGAAATATATATATATATATATATAGATTTATTTGATTTTATAAGTATATATTTAATTAATTATATAAGTTAATCGAAAAGTATTTTAAAACCTCGTTTTTTTAATAAAGTCGAATAAAAAACGTAAAACGGCTTTTAAATACGGGAATAAATACGATTACGTATATGATTAATTAATTAGTTTTCAGAGCCTTTAATTATCGACGACATAGTAGTGGAGTCGCAGCTTAAAATTGGTTAGCTTTCTGAGCTGGCGCCTTAGAAAACGGCGTCCTAAGCTGGATTTAAACCAGTTATCTTTTATGTTTAAGTATAGCAGTAGCCTTAAACTTATTATAATTAAATGAGATACCGAGGTTCTTAATTATTATATTATTCGAATAATAATAATAATAATTATTATTATTTATAAATATAAATATAAATATTAAAATTACGTTTAATAAACTATTTACGAAATTACTATATAAATCGAAAAACTAAAATTTTATAACATTAAAAGTTTAATAAAAAATTAAAATATTTACAAAGTAAATTTTATATTTATTATTATTTCAAATAATATTATATAATATAATACTTCCGTTAAGAAACCATTTTATATATATATCGTTTATATTTTTATTATTATTATGTTATTTATTTTAAAAATTATATATATTCCGATAAATGAATTTTAAAAAATACCTTTTTTTAAAAAAAGTTATATCGTAAAATAAAGATAATTTACTTAATTATTAATATTTAGTACCGTATTAATCTCTCGTAAAAACACTTTTTGAAAACTTTTTATATATTACTTTTTAAAGCTTAAATTAATTAAGGTAGCTTATTTTTTATATATTATATTTATTTATTCTTAATAACTAATTTAATTATTAATATAAAGATTTCCTTTTTATCGAATATAGTAGCTTTGATAATATATTTAATATTAACATATCGCTGTAAACGAGACTTATATAATGATATATAGCCGTATATTTATCTCTTTTTGGTTGTTAAAATATATTACTTCGAAACCTAGTAAAACTTAAACCTTCCCCTTACGCTCTACCACCTTAACGCGCTATTATTTCCTATATAAAACTTACAAAATCACGTATTTATAATAAATTAATTAATTAAAAAAGATATAAATAAACGGTTACTTAGATAAAATAAGAAGAAAATAATAAGAATAATTAATAATTTATAAATTATAACGTTAACGGTAACGCGAAGAAATAAACTACTAAGTATTAAAACTATTCCATTAATTATTTCTTATATAAATTATTAATAAACTTATCAAAGTATAAAACTTTAAATAATTAAATAAAAAGGAGTAGAGAAAAATACAAGTTTAAAATATAATATAGGCGTTTATAAATAGATTAAAAATATTTAAATTATACGTTAACCTAGTTTTTTATTATAATAATAATTAATATTATATTACTATTTTAAATTTTATTATAAAAATATTATACTTAATTTTAATCTTTTTTAATAATTAATTAGATTATATATATATATATAAACCCGGCTGAATTAATATAATTAATATTTTACTAAATATTTTCGAAAACGGTAATTATTAATAGTTTTTACGGTTACGATAAATTATACGCCTTTATTACGACAAGCCTTATCTTAAAGCCGATTATCGCGTAATGCCGATAAATTTTAACCCTAATAAACCTTAAGCCCTCTGACTAGTTCGGCAGGCGAAACTTTAATAACTTAGGAGATATTAAGCTTCTTACGGTAAATCTTAAGTCCGTATAAAATAACTGCTTTACAACCTTTCGCTAGTTTTACGATTTTATTAACCCTTATTAATTAAAATAACTAACCCATGTTCGTTAAGTTTAAATATAAAGTCCTAATATTCCGTCCTTCCGAAATCTTAACGAAAACAATTTCCATTATATTATTCGATTTAAATAAAATAAGCAGTTAAATTAAATTTATCGATATTTTTATCGGTCTTAATAACTTTTTCGAAACAAAACGGGTTTTATATTTAAATTTCGGATATAATTTAATTTATAACGGTAAAAATAATAAACCTTTACTTAAATTTATATTAAAAAATTTCCGGCGTCTAAAAAAAATTCCAGGTAAAATAAAAAATTAACGATAATAAACTTTAAAACGTTAAAATTCAATTTGTAAATCGAAAAAAAAAATTAATAAACGATAATTTATCCGGTTATTCTAGATAATAAAAACCGTCTAAAATTCCGTTAGAAATCGTCGTCGATAGGAATTGCAAAACTAGGTAGTTTATAAAAAGGTTATAATTTAATAAAGTCTAATAACCGAAACAATATAATCTATTAATTTAATTAATCAAGTTATACGGTTACGTCTCTTTTATGGAGAATAATTTAGTTTATAAATGATAAAATATTACAATTTTCATTTTATATTAAAAGCGTATATAAAATCGAACCTTTTATTCTTTTTAATACGATATTAAATAACCTAATTGTTATATAATTTATAAACAATTTCAAAATATCCCATTATTAAATCTGTAACTTAATTCGAAAACTCTTTATATCTATCATTTCTATTGGATTTATAATAATGTTTTGAAAACATAGCGATTTCGGCGATTTATATGGGAAAATGATGGCGCGTTGGGTGGGGGGGGGGGTGGGGGGGG
>QJNZ01001285.1:0-19291 GCA_004155055.1 Monosporascus sp. CRB-8-3 | reverse complement strand
CCCCCCCCCCCCCCCCCCCCCCCCCCCCCCCCCCCCCCCCCCCCCCCCCCCCCCCCCCCCCCCCCCCCCCCCCCCCCCCCCCCCCCCCCCCCCCCCCCCAGGTCTCGACAGGAAAGTCGACCTCGTGGAAGAGCAGGGACTTAGTGGTATGTAGTGTGCGAACGGAAGGCGAAGCAATCGGAACTCTAAAATCCTTACCCATCTCCTGCCGAGCCTTAGATTGAATCGACAAGACAGCCGGCCACTGTCCCATCCACTTATCAATGTTTGCAACCATTCCCGCGACGCTGGGGGCCTTGTCGGTAGAGCCGGGTGACGGATGCGTGACGTCGATACCGACGACCATGGTTTTGTCCTCACTTAGGAAGGGTAGGCGCCTGTTCCTGATCTCCTGGTTGCTTCCGCCCAGTTTGAGGTTGAATTTGAGCGCCACATTGCGGAAGTATTGATCCTGGTTCTTGGCTAGCTTAGAGCCCACCGAGCAAATCGTTGCGACGCCGAACTTGACATCGCAGAGATATTTAATACGGTCGTAGACCGGCATTTGGGCCGCCGGCAGCACGATAAAAAGCAGGCTTGCCCTCTGGGCCGCTTCTCGGAGGTTTGCCTCGATTGCGGGATCTTCCTGGCTGTTGTATGCCCATCTTCTCGTGAAGCTCTGATCCGCGATGCCGATGCCAGTGCTTCTCAGTACTTGGCGAAACTGGCTCATTGTCTCGTTAAACTGATTCGGATTCCCAAAGGCGGCGGAATCGCCGGGAAAGGACATAACCACGCTAGCAAATGCTCCGTGTTAGTAATTCCGCAACAGGACATGGAGATAAGGATTAAATGGTACCGGCAGCGCCTCAAAACAGGATATACTCAAACGATATATCTTCGAAGTAGGATAAAGGGTGGGCTGGCGGGAAGGGGGTCACTTTGTCCCCGAAAGTCACTTACCATCCCCAGGGTTTAGCTGCACCAATTTTGGTAAATTTCCTGCCCATGACGTTCCAAGCACCATTGTCAGACCTAGTAGATACATTGCCGTAATTGACTTCTGGTCCAGTAAGAACGCGTCCTTGAACCGTGATCAAGTCGGGTTTGACGGTGATGCCGAAGCGGCTCTGTGAATACCTGAGTAAGCCGTATATAGAGAAACAAGTGAATCAAGGCATCATACAAGTAGAGGGTTGGTCTGTGGCGACAGGCCAACTATGCTTATGCCTTCGCCAACGATGGACATCGCGTTCGCCGAGGGCTTGCGCACAGCGAGCCCGATCATGTTCGCCGTCTGATTCGGGCTTAATCTGGTACCAGCGGTCTGACCCGGCAGAATGTCGCAGACCTCCGGTGGAAGGTAGGTCGGATTCTCTCTTGTGCCGACGTTGATAACTGGTAAGTCGATCTCCTTCAACGAGATGTTGTACGCTACAAAATGCCTGTTAGTATCTGGATAGAAACGACGGTATGTGTTTGCTTACTCTGCCTAAAGAAGTCATAAACACTTATGTATCTTCCGCCAGTCGAAGACTGACCAGCTGGCTTGGCTTGTTTGCCTCCTTTGGCACCTTTGCCTTTGCCGGGAGTGGAGGTTTTTTGCTGGTCAAGCCAGAATTCAACACCTTTGGGGCCGGCGCCGAATTCTGCTACTCTTGGAGGATGATCCAGTTTCGCACCATCCTTTTTATAAGCGAGGCCGAAGATGGTCTTTTTCCTCGGTATTACCTCTCCCTTCTTGTTCTTCTTCCGCTCTATATGCCTAGGGCTGACCTTGAGGCCCTTCAGGAACTTTTCCAGTTTGTGCTTGTTGTAAACGCCGTATTCACGAATCACAGTCACCAGAGGTCCTGGCTTGTAGAATGCGCCATAGCTGACATTCACGTTGACCAAGATCCGCGCCGTGGCGGCCCGCACGCTGGCGAAAAACCCGCGGATAGCCTGCAGACCAGATCCCAGGTCGGCAAAGCCGCCCTGCTGCGGATTCAGCGGGAAGTTCCTGCTAGCACCGATAGTGGCCAAACGGGGATGGGTCTTCGAATAATGATTGAAGAAGATATTGAGAGCCTGTATCATGGGCTGCTTGTCATAGTGCCCGGTGGGCAAATTCGAGGACGTCAGGTACTCAAGCAGGTTGCTGACAGAGAGAGTATGTGTGTACTTCAGGCGCACTTCGTACCTCGTTGCTCGCGGGCTGGGTTCATCCTCCCCCTCGGCGCGGTAGGTGATATCCCACTTCGTTTCATCTTGGGGCAACCGCTTGCGCGAGACGAGGGTCGACTTGAAGTCGGTGACAATGCCATCCCGTAGCGCAGCAAGATCCGGCTCCTCGAGGAGAAGGCCGACGATGCGGACCAGCTTCTTCCCCACTGCCTCTGGCTTGACCTCGATGGCGTAGCTATATAGTACCAACTGCTTATCTGCAACAAGCTCGACGTAGTTGGCCCAAAGGACCACGGGTTTTCCGTCGGTTCCATATGCAGGGCGCTGAGGGAAGATTTGCTTCAGGCTGAGTTTGTTGAGTTGTGATGCCAGAGAATTCAGCGTAGCATTCTCTATCTTCGTTACGTTCGGGTCGGGTTGCGGGGCATTAGCACCACTGGGAGATCTATTTTGTGTTTAGCCTACAGCACATCCATATAGGCATTAAAACCGCCAAAGCAAGTTGCATCAGGCGCTAGATAGGGGATGCAGAAGGGTTAAAGCGTACTGGTAGACCGCTGGAGCCCCGCCTCCACGTCCTCCGCCACCTCCTCCTCTGCCGCCATATCCACCACCACCTCGGCCACCACGTCCGCCACCGCGTCCACCACCACCGCGTCCACCGGGAAAGCCCCCTCTTCCACGGAAGTCGCCACGGCCTGACATTTCGTGCAAAGTTGATGAAAGATGGGAGGGGTCAAGATTTCAACAAAAGGTTTGGCTCAATTGCTTTTTTGCTAATCTTAAATATCCTTGGTGGAATGTATGTCAGAGAGAGTTTTGTAGCCGAGTTTCCATGCCTGTCAGCCACGTCATCGTAAAACAAGCCTACTGTAGGAGGCCCAGCCAGTGGTACGATTGCACAGTGATTCACATTGGTACAAATAGGTATTACACACGCATGTACAACAACATAGGCTTAGAGAGCAATGATCAGTCTATGAGTGACTTGGCATGACTGAGAATTGATTTGATAGGGAAGCCTGCCCGGTTAAAGTGCAGTTTCGGTAGTCCGAAGCCCTTAATGCAACCCAAGCTTGTTACAACCCGCATCAAACACGAGGCTTCCAGCGGCCTACCACCAATGTATTTTCGCCACTTCTAGAGATAACGTTCCGGCCGTCAAGCATAATTTTTGTGTCGCGGTTTATTCTACCATATCAACTCTGCAACTATTTATGCAATACACTTTACGTCGCCAAACTCCAAATAGTATATCGCAGCAGCACTGGAACAGCTATCATAACACCCCCTCCCTGCGTCCCATTAACGGTAGCCGCTACTTCATTTGCTTTTTTTACCGATTTCGAACTAGTCATGATATTGTTGGTTTCGTCAGCAGTCTCAATGATACAGAGCGGGATTCTCAGTGTAAACGCCTTGGGGCAGATATCGAGTTCTTAGCATCAGAGGCTCATACCCCGCAGTCCTCTGTACAGTAGAGTCCTAGATGTGGATCACCGTACAACTCCCAGGGGTATTCTTTGTTAGTTACCTCCACTACACCATTTGCACGTATGAGGCCAGAACGTAAACTCTAAAAGAAATTGTATGGAATATACATTGGCATTTCGGCCAAGATCGATCTTCGTCACTTTGCGATAACGGCAAGCACTGGCAAAGTCATCAGAGCATGGTACCCCCATATGAATTTGTAGGGGATCCTACCCGATCCTACGGTGGACCCGGTGGAGGTAACTAACAAAGAATACCCCTGGGAGTTGTAAGACAAGCATTATGACAAGCGCCTCGCTGGCTGCCTATTGGCCCCGCATCCTGCAAGCCTCGCAGTTAATATTTTTTTTTTCGCCGGTGATAGGGCTTCCCCGACCTGTCAGTTTTCCGTTTTCACAATGCGGCGGACAATCCTAACATTTCAACGTAATGCCAACCTCCACAGCCTGCAAACTGTTGTCACCGCCGTGACGTCGGTAGTCTCCCTGGAGGCGGCCAACAGAGGCCTTTACAAGCAGGCGAAAGAAGACGACCATGTCGTTGTCACTGAACGGACGATATTCCATCCTCAGGGAGGCGGTCAGCCCTCCGACGTTGGGGTAATGAAAGGCCCAGACGGAACAACCTTTGACGTCTCTATGGTGCGCCTGAGTGCCATCACCCAAGGCGAGGTCCTACATTTCGGCCACTTTTCCGATGGCAGCAAGTCATTCAAGGCTGGGGATACGGTGACGCAGACCATCGACAGTGCGAAGCGCGAGCTGTACTCTCGCTATCACACGGCTGGCCACGTTCTTGGCTCAGCTGTCCGTCATCTCCTAGAGAAGGAAGTTGCCAATTTTGACGAGCTTAAAGCATCACACTTCCCCGACTCCGCGGCTTGCGAGTTTCAGGGGCTTATCGAGGGCAAGTGGAAGGATCCCATTCAAAAGCGCCTAGACGAGTATATCGATGCTGCCATGCCGGTCGAGGTCGATTGGTGGGATGAGGATGACTTCAGGAGCAATGGGTTGGGGAGGTTGATCCCCGACCGCGAGACCATGGGGATGGATGAAGGAGAGAAGTTCCGTGTCGTCAAAATCGTTGGGGCAGAAGTCTACCCTTGCGGAGGAACCCATGTTGGCACCACGGACTTGTGCGGCAAGACGAATGTGAAGAAGATTAGTCGCGCGAAGGGCAATAGTCGCGTAAGCTATACCCTTGATGAATGATCACAACACTTAGCCCCCTTAATCGAACCCTAAACCGCTAAACCAATCACCGCACTACTAGATGCATCATACGCCACGAGACACGGTTAAAGCAGTCACTACTCCGTGGATATAACGATAACCAAGCCACGGAACTAGGGCTTGGGCAAGTGTAGTGCAACCTGATGAGATTATGGCTTGTGCTTGCCATTGCTCAATGATAAAGGTGAGAGTAATGAAGGAAGTGAAATGCAATTCATTTCCATAAACATAACGGCGGCTTACGCTTTTTATTCAGAGTCCTGCAATATGAGGCACGCTTGTGGAAGAATAAACATACATAAGTTCTTTTTTAACAGGCATGGGCAAGTTACTCGTCTTGAGCGCAAAGTTATTTATTTATTTGGTTATCCCATTCCGTACCATGAACGTATACGTAAACATCCTGCCCAAGTACTACCGCCAACCACCTTTTCTCGTCTGTGGTGTTCATCTAATTAGCTCAGAGTCGAAGACAATGCTAGTTTCCCTGTATAGAGAGCACTCACCGAAACACTTAAGGCAGGTATTCCGCACAATATCATGACAGCGCGGCTCTTCATCTTCCACGGGATATTTTAGATCTTGCGGGCCCTCCCCTCTGTAGTTCAGCCGTTTATCCATTCGACAGAGAAATAATCAGGTAAGTTATCCAAGTCCTCGAATCTTGGATCGCTGGGGCCCGTCTGATTCAGCTTCCATTTTTGGCCGCCAAAGAATAAAAAATCCCAATTATTTGTAGCAAACAAGAAACGTGAACGTCATCTAAAGAGCTTTGGGGTTTATTGCACTCTAGATCTTTCACCTCGAGTGGCGTCCTCGGAGGCTCGGTTGGCTCTGCAGCAGCTGCCGTTATCGAAGACTGGGTCGATGGAGAGCCCCTTGGGACTGTGTTCGTTGCATAACTCTCACAGCCTCCGGAACTCATTGCATGATTGGTCCGATGGGCAACAGCCGAACCGCAACAGATAGTTCCTAGGGATAAGGTGACATACCATGATTTCGGACAGAGGAATTGCGTAGCTGCTCCACAGAGAGTATGCTGACCATCAGGGTTTTGGCAAGACTACTGTGTGATAGCAACGGGCAAGAATACAGATACGGATGCGGCTGTAGGTCTCAATCCCTGATGTATTGGTTTGACGGGAGTAAAGCAAGTCATCTGCCTGGTATTCACAAGCTAGATACAGTGTGTGTGCCATTCATTAGCCTCAATTCCCAGTGCACCCTTTCGCTTCCCAGGCATTCACAAGACAGCCATTGCAACGTAGGAAGTGCTGCAATATTTCTTATGCCGCTCAAGCGGGGTTTTCAGTTAATATTCAGTGCCGTCGAGCCGCAACAAGTTGGAACACCTTCAAGGGTGGCAACCCTTCGCCGCACACACACCCACTATAGAGATCAGCTAATCAAATTCGAGGGTACTTTTTATCAGGCAACGAAGAACGTACTGCATCTGGACGCCAAAGTTAGCACGGACATCTGCACTGCAAATTGTGGGAATTCGTTCGTTACTTACATTGCGAAGGCGGGCGGAAACCAGGAAACCATAATGCAGGACAGCCAGCA
This sequence comes from Monosporascus sp. CRB-8-3, assembly GCA_004155055.1. Lineage (NCBI taxonomy): Eukaryota > Fungi > Ascomycota > Sordariomycetes > Xylariales > Monosporascus > Monosporascus sp. CRB-8-3. The sequence goes on along the minus strand of QJNZ01001285.1, from coordinate 12,854 downwards.
TTTGCCGCACTCCTCGGAAGAGCTGCCAAGAATAGCCCCGTCGTGAGCTCGCGTGGCCTCGTCGGGGTGCGGAGTGACCGAAGAGCCCTCCAGGCCGCTCTCCTTGGGGAATTGGTACTCCGTGTTCTCCTTTGGGGGCGGTAGAGTCTGTAGGTAGCTCATCAACTTGTCGATGTCGACGCCGGCTTCGTCCCGGAGGTACTCGGTGGCTTTCTCTCTATCCATGACGACGGTGCCGTTGGCTCCGTAGCCGGAAGGCAGGTCGAAGCTGATGATGTCGCCGCGGGTCCCGCTAAGGGAGGCCGTCGTCAGACCAGCGGTGATGGCGCCGAAGAACGAAAAAATCAGAGTGGACTTCATGGTGAACGGTAAGCTGTGGGAAATAAGATTGGTAAGTAACTTGTGTCTTATTGTGTGCGTTGTGTCCTGAAAGGTACTACGTGTTCGTGGGGGAATACGGAGAGAAGATGATCGGAGGAGGTTGCTATGAGTATGAAGTTGGTTGGATTTAGAGGATAAGTAGGGTTGCTTATAGATCTTCGCAACTGAGCCCTACTGGGAAGGCACGCCAACTGCTATCCATTAGAAATGCATCCCATTATGCAACTAGCATTATGGCAAACAATGTGTAAGTTCGTACAATAGGCTGATGATTAAGCAGTATGTTCGAGAAGAGTTTTACCGCCATTCCTAAGGAATCTAGGCACATCTAAATCACAGGAAGGAATGCCACCTGCTATCAATTAAGAATACATCCCATTGTGAGGCTAGTACCATAGCAAACAATATGTAAATTAGTGCAATGGGGTTATGATTAAGCAGTATATTTCGTAAAGGCTTCCGCCGTCATTCCCAAGGCACTGTCAGGTGCCAGGGTGTGACCCCCTTTCGGGGCTCCGGTGCCCACCAGCTAGGGTCTGGTTTCTGTATATATAGGGGGGCTTCGCCCCGAGTAATTAGAAAGAAGGCAGGCATTAATGGTCATCTATTTACTACCCTATACTACGAACCACCAGCTGGGCTGTTTGCTCTGCCTTTCACTCTGTACTTCACCATTTTATCTGACAGGCACCCACTCACATCCCAAGTCACGGGTACTGCGTAATCTCACTCCGCTTCCTATCAATGGCCTAGCATTGTCGAGCATGCACAGGATACCTGAACCAAAACAGAGCATGTGGGTTGGTGGATATAGTGCCACTTTTGGTTCGCCTTTACCGAGTACCCCTAACTACATTTTGAACTTCGAGGTTCATAGGTTCTTTTGGCACTACTATACGTCTCAACCACGCCATTTCGATCAGCCTACCCACCCCACTAGGCTCTATCATGCAGGCCTGTCGAGTTTTGCCATAGTAGTAGAAGGCCATCTAATATTAAGTGGCGTAGTGACAGGTGGGTCGGAATCAACACATCGTGTTGCCTTACATCGCAGTCTCTTCTACCTTTCCAGGTAAAAACCAGACCAGCTTTATGCACTGCTAGCGATGCTTATGTTCGATCATCCCTGCGACCCATACTCTCTAGTTCAGCTTCGACCGCGCTTTGGCAGAAATTGTTGGGCCAGTTGACCTCCAGGGGACATCTTGAATTCCTCATGTTTGCCCACTGCCGCCACCAATGCTTTTAGAGCCCAGCAATATCCGGACCCTCTGCGCCCGAAGGGCCTCAGCGAACCTGATAGAACGGCACTGGTGGAAGACGCAGCAGTTGCCGGGGTCATATATATGGGCTCCTTCCTTCTCTCGTCAGACTGTAGCCGTATACCTACAAGTCTATTCGATTCACAGGACACCTGTGTATAATAGTTAAATATGTACTCAGTGAAGCATCGGTTGCAGGAGGGTCGTATTGTGGGAAGAATATATTACGAGGCACACTGGCTCATATACTATCCCAGGCAGCAACAATGTGGAGTTTCTTCCTCTGCCCCTGTTAACCTCATCATATACGGCCATACTCGATAAGATCAGGAACCAAACAGCTACTGATTACCTACCGAGCATCTATGACAATAGCCCTTAGCTCCTTCAGCGGCTTGAGCCAGAACGTAAGATTCTTGTGGATCACTTTACTCGCGAGGATGCCGCTCCTGTAGAAATATTTGTTAGACAAGCAGCAATAAGCGGTGGCTCGATCCAGAAACCACTGTCTCGGGGCACAGTTAATCTCGATCCCGTCGACCCACGGAGGCAGCTCGTGGTTCGCTACAACGCGCTTATGAGCCCTGTCGATCGTGACCTGCTCCTTTCCATGGTCCGCTATATCCGTGACTTCAACCAGGATCCGCTCCTGGCCGGCTACGTCCCTGTTGAGACTGTGCGTGGAGAGTCGGCCCAGACAGACGAAGAGATCATGGAGGCCCTTCTCGCGACAAACGGCGTTAGGCCTACGCCTGCTCATCCAAGCTGCACCTGCGCGATGATGCCTGAAGAAATCGGTGGTTGTGTAAGCTCGGACCTGTGGTATATGGTACCGACAGACTCTCGGTCGTTGATGCGTCTATCATGCCTCGATACCAGCGACCTCCATACAGACTACGGTGTACGCGGTTGCTGAAAAGCCCTGTGATATTATCAAAGCCAGGCATCCATATGCGTGCTAGTCTGGGTCTGAAGACGGAGCTGGCACATACCTGTCGCAGCCCTTTCGCGAGGACCTACCTATGTGTAGTGTCGTTGAGGGTTTTTCTTTTTTGGTCGACATGAGTCCCTGGCTCCGGTAGAAACCCTATGTTCTGCATAATATATTCACTAGATTCGCATGCGTTTAAGACGAAATGTGTATCAAGTAAGGTTAAGCAGTTTTTAGCTGGCTTAAAGCAATACGTAATAATAGGAGATCAACATGTAGTTATATCGGCGTATGCAGTAGTTGGAGTGCGCCAAAACCGGGGGCTGCCATATGTAGTGCCGCAGCACGAGCCACATATGGCCCTTTTGGGTGAGCATCTCTTCTTTGAGACAAGTGGGGGTTCAAGTTAATTTGGTACAGTTTTGTTGGTCCCTTGCTCTGGTACGTCAGAATGTCAGAACGATATCAAGGCGCACATTGTGGGCATGGGATTTCTTAAGGGACGGTAACAGGCTGAGAAACACTGTTTGCTACGACGGCGGGGATGGGAAGCCTCGGCAAGCTTTTCTCCCCCCTCACTACTTTCCCCAGAGACATAGTGCTCTTCGAGCGTGTTTGAATTGCAGCAAACTCAAGGCGAGATGCGATGTCGCTAAACCAAAGTGTAGTTTTACATATCGCAGGAGGTCGAGTGCATCTATAGAGACTCGCCTCGGCTGCGGAGCGACTAATACACATGGGTTCTCTCCTTGAACGGATACCGCTGCTCGAATATCCCCTACTTTCATCCCTCGTTGTCAATTTGCAACATCTAGCTGTCGCATCGCCCTCCGTGCCAAATCAGCTGTCCCTGCAATTACCTGTAGGCCCCCGGCATCTTGGCGTGACATATCAAATTGGTCTGCGCCATTCGGCCTCAGGGGACCTAGGGGTTCCACGTTCGCATCGCCTTGTCGCATACAGCCAATGCGGGCCATGTATATGACTGGCCTGTTGTTCGTCAGTTGTTAGGAGATGATCAAGGTGCATCGGTCCAGAAACCTACCAACGCAACCGACGACGGTATTTTCGATGCTGCCTCAAGCCTAGGATCTGTAGCGACAACACCAGAATCGTGGAGGCTTTTCCGAAATGGAGTCCCATGGATTTCCCCCAAATCCCATGAATAATTGTCTTGCCTGGATGTTGACGTCACAGAAGTTAACATTTTCTTTCCATTGCTGTCAATTGATAATGCCATTCGGCTTCTTGAGGATGTCCACCACAACGAGATAGGGGTGGGCAAAGTCAGCAGACAGCTCTTTGCCAAAGTCTCATTACCAAACCACCTTGTGCCTATCCTGGTTCGTTACCAGGCATCATCTATTTATACCGGTCCATCATTAATATATTTGGGTATCGACTCATTCGCCGCCGCTAATAGCTCCTTGCGTTCTCGACCACCAACCATCGAGGAGCAGCTATGGGATAAACCTAAGTCGCGGCTGGATTGCATAGCAACAGAACTGCCCCTTGAGGCGGCAATTCACCATCTGGCGGGTTTATACATGGGTTCGAGGGACTCGTTGCCGTTTCGTTTCAATGGTCTCACGACGCGGCTGTTAATTGCGAAGCGCTTGCGAGGAGGAAGAGAGGAGGACCTCCAAGGAAGGTCTAAACCGAGCGCAATAGGGCTTGAATCTGGAGCGTCCAGAGCAGCAATTCCTCAACGAATTGAAAGTCAAAAGTCTACGGCATCAATAAGCAAAGTCATCATTGTGACGATAACACAGAGTAGGGCTTAAGTTGCTCAGCCTTACAAGTAGCAGACACGCTAAACCAGGAGTGACCGACAGAAACACATCGGGATTGAACGGGGCCGCAAGGAGATAAGCGCCGCGGATTCAGAATGAAAATCTAATCTACCTCAGAGGACAGAACTTCCATTTCTAGGTTCGGGTGCGGCATTAACGTTAAGGGGCAAAGCTTCAACGAGAGCTGCGCATCTAAAGGGGACCAATCACCACCAATCAAGTCTCGCTTGTTCGGAAAGGTATGCAAGGCAGCTATCAGAAGTATGTTGTGCAACCATACGATGGACCGCGTCGATCATTGTTTAGTACCTCAACGGTATGCTAATCAGTGGACTTTCTCGGTAGTGCACTGTCTGCGGACTACCTATTATTCTCCGGATGGGGCTCTTTCCAAAACCGGTTATCATATCCAGGCCTAAACGGCTAGATCCTACCACAGCGATGCGCAGTTAGGTGTCACAAACACACGTGATTGTCTTTTACAATGTCAATTGATAACTTGAAATAAAGATATGCTATTCCTATTCCCCCAATTTGAAGCACGTATGGCCAATATTCCTTTCAACGTTGCTATGTACAGTGGTGTATTAACTCGCCTAGACCCTCACACTAGCGCTTGACGACTCTGTGCATTATTCCCATAGGGCTCAGGCATGTGTTTCGATCGATTGGCTGTCGTATGCTTTCGACGTCGTAAATCCCATAGCCCACTACCAAACTAAGACTTAACCGAATAGTGGGGTTCCCAAGTTACATGGGTAGTGGGGTGTTCTTTTCAGGGTCCTACCAAACAAGTGCCTCATCTCAGGCATTGTATTGGATAACAGCTGTCTGTTTATGCTTCGTCTAAACCTTAGGATAGATGTAGATCACCAAGACTGAGGAAGGAAGACAGGCCATAGATGCGGCGGTTATCGGTCGCAATCGAATCGGGACGGCGGGGTTGCACCGTTGGGGCAGTCATGTATTATATATATGTTCCATGACTTGGATAGTGCCCCTTTCTTTCCCTTTTTCTTTTCTTTAGCCAGTACCTTCATTCTCTGGGAACTGTAAGGTTTCAGTTCAACACCGCCAAGGTAACTTCAACACCCCGCCCTCTCATACTAACAGCATGAGAGAATACCATGGATTCTCTTGGTGGTAACATCTTACCCCTAAGCCCTCATACTACAATCTACCTTGCTGGAATAGCAGTTGTCCTGTTAATAGGTACATGCTTTTCTACCCTGTTTAGGAAATCCACGAAGAAAACCGAGAACCCAAGTGTTCTCCGGTCTGTGTGGCTTTTCATCTACTCCTGCTTCCTTAAACCCCACGCCGGAGATGCCAAGCGCAACCAACAGGATGCGCTTGAGAGCTTCTACAAGGGGCAGGCTGGCGCGTATGACGCTACCAGGAAGACACTCCTCAAGGGCCGTGAGGATATGCTAGCTCTAGTAGCGGCGCAGGTTCTTTTCAAGGCCCAGAGAGACGGCCAAAGCCCGGACAACAAAAGACGCATCTGGATCGATGTAAGCTGTACTGCAACCTAAGAGCTGCTGTACTAGTAGCATTAACATAAGTATCTAGGTCGGTGGTGGTACCGGCTGGAACATCGAGGCCATGTCCCAGTATATTGATGTGCCCCGGTTTTTCGACAGCGTCTATCTCGTCGATTTCTCCCCCTCACTCTGTGAAGTCGCCCGAAAGAGGTTCGCGCGGTTGGGTTGGAGGAACGTGAAAGTCGTATGTCAGGATGCGAGAAAGTTCCGCCTGGAGGACCATGAACCGGTTTGCCAACGTGGACGTACCCCTAGCTCCCCGGATTTCGGCTATTTCACATCTCAAAACCGCCCCAAACACGGCGGCGCTGACCTTATCACCATGTCTTACAGTCTTTCGATGATCGTAAGTTCCCTTCAGTGTCCAGTGCGGCACTTGATTCGTAACTAACGCCGCTCAAGCCCGATTACTATTCTGTCATCGATTCGCTGCCGTACCTGTTAGCCTCCAGCGGCATCCTCGGCGTGGTTGATTTTTATGTGCAATCACAAGTAGACGTAAGCTTCCGGAACTATACAGGCGGTGTCGTCAATCGTCATGTCAACTTTCTCGGTAGAACCTTTTGGCGTGCTTGGTTCGATATTGACCGAGTGGCATTGGAACCTGGCCGACGTGACTACCTCGAGTATCGCTTCGGCACTGTCCTCAACGTCAATAGCCGGAACTATGTCCTCGGCGCAATCCCGTATTACATCTGGCTGGGTGCTCATAAGCAGCCGCTCTCATCTAGCCTTCCACATGAAATTGTCGAGAAGGTCAATGCCCTGGTTACCGAATCGCCCTACTTGCATCCCAAAAACCGTTCAAACGCTCTATCCCGTGCGGTTGAGGGAGCTGCGCCAGAGATCCGGTCAAAGGCGTTCGATGCTGCCATCGCCAACCTGTCATCCAACCTGCCTCTTCCTTCGTTCTTTTACCAGAACCATCACTACAGGATATACTATGATGACCAGCTGAAGAAGCACACCCAGTTCAACGACGAGTATATATACGCCTTCACCTGGGAGGACACTCGAGTCGATGAGCGCGTTCTGAAGCTGAAGTCTGACGATGTGGTTCTCGCCATCACTAGTGCCGGCGATAACACTCTTTCGTATGCAATGCAAGGTCCGGCCAGGATCCACGCCGTCGACCTAAACCCAACTCAGAACCATCTGCTCGAGCTGAAGGTCGCCGCCTACTCGTCTCTGCCTTATGAAGACTTCTGGAAGATCTTTGGCGAGGGCAAACATCCTGAGTTCCGCTCACTGCTCATTTCGAAGATGTCTCCTCATTTGTCTAGCCGCGCATTTCAGTACTGGTTGAACAACCATCATGTCTTCACCAAGCACAAGGGCGGCTTGTATGATACCGGCGGGTCTAAGCACGCTATTCGCATCTTCCGCTGGATCTCTCGAGTCTTCGGCTGCCGTTCTGCAGTCAAGGAACTTTTGGCCGCCAAGACTCTCAATGAGCAACGCGAGGTCTGGCGCAACAAGATCCGCCCAGCCCTCCTTTCCCGTCTCGTGTCCAAGTTCGTCGTCAGCCAGGAGTCGTTCCTGTGGACTGCTCTTGGCGTCCCGAAAAACCAGCTCGCGATCATCGAGGCGGACCACGCCGTCTCGGACGCTGTCCGTGGTGTGAACCCGAGGGCCAAGAACACGCGCTCGCACGCCATCTGGGAATACATGGTCAACACCCTCGACCCCATGGTCCAATCCACGCATATCGCGGCCGACAACCCGTACTACCTGGTATGCCTCGATGGCAAGTTCTCGCGGCAGTGCCACCCGGACTACCTGTCACGGGAGGCGCACGCGTGGCTGTCGCGCCCCGGCGCGCTCGACGGGCTGCGCATTCACACGGACGAGATTGACGAGGTGATCGCGCGCGTGGCGCCTGGCACGCTGACCGTCGCCGTCGTCATGGACAGCATGGACTGGTTCGACCCCGGGTCAAGCGCCGCGGCGGCACAGATCACGAAGCTCAACCGCGCCCTACGTCTGGGCGGACGCGTCATGGTGCGATCCGCCGGCCTGCGCCCCTGGTATGTCAAGGAATTCGAGCGCCGCGGCTTCGCAGTCCGGTGCCACGGCGCCCGCGAAAACGGCGCCTGCATCGACCGCGTCAACATGTACGCCTCTTGCTGGGTCATGACCAAGACGGAGAACCTGGCGCCGCCCACGCCCGAGCCCGAGGCTATGGCCGGGCCGGAAATCACCTCACTGGAGATCTGAGATTCTGAGGGCTGGGCATTCAGGAACGCAAGGGCACATTGGATAGATGGGGGACGGCACAGCAGGCTGCCTAACGCAGCTTGTCGCGCAGGAAGCCGTTCCAACAACGGCTTTTGAGACGAGCATGGATGATGGTGCTTGGGCGTGGCGTCCGAGATTCGAATAACAAGTTAATATTGATCGAATCTTCAAGACTACGGGTTTGAGTTTTGAGACCAACAGGTAGCCTACCGAGACGATATGTAGACGGAAATAGAACATTGTTATCTACTTAGTCTAAGGAGGCTGACACGGGAATGGATCCTTCACTGCTACGCCACTGCGTTTGTTTTAATTTGGTTGCCTGCCTGCTTGCAGGGGTCATGCCATTTTAAAACCCCACTGTGATCCCTTCCAAATAGCCATCATTCCCATGTGTTTCGAGAACAGTTTACCATGCCATTTAAGAGCTTAAAAAGCTTGGGGGGCAATTGTTCGCCAAGTGGTGATATTAATCAGAAAGGTTCATACTTCAACCTGTAGTGACGTCATCCTACTCGGTCGGTCCACATTATACTGTGTAAGCGGCCGCGATGGCGCCCCTCACGACCGAGCCCGATCATCTCCGGGTGGTCCTTACACTAGCCCGGCGCAAGGCATTCTACAACCTCGTCTTAGACATAACTGCGTACATTCGGTCGCAGCTCGAACTGCGGCAGGAATCAACAGAAGAGTCCGATCCGGGATCGGCGACAGATAACGCAGCGCCGCCGCCTTATTCACCCGACAGCGCGCCGCTGTTCGTACCCCTTGCCAAGGACAGGAGCAACAGCGAGGAATCACTTCAACGGCAGGGATCCCCAGCAAATAATGCGAAACGCGCGCGCCCGCCGCCGCCGAGCCCGACGCTCATCAGGCTCCGCAAGGCAGCCCTCCTGCACTTCGACTCGTGGCGCACCCAGACGCTAGGCAAGCTCAAAGAGGTTGTGAGCAAGGCCGATGACCAAGTCATCATCGACGCGCGACGGAAACGCGCTGAGGCGCTCGCCGCGCGGAGCAGGGAGGAACCCGCCGAGGGGGAGGACCTGTTGGACTTCGGCGAAGGGAACAGCTCTGCTACTACTACGGCGCCGGGGTCGGAGGACGCCGGAGGGAAGGGAAAGAATGTCCAGACCGCGCAGGGCCGCCACTCGGGGTCTCTGGAGAGTTTCCAGAACCTGTACCACCCTATCCCCACGAGGCTCGTGACTATTCCAGTAGAGGACCGCAAGGAGGTCCTGAGCGCTACGCTACTCGTTCTGCTTTCAACCGGAAGCTACTCGGCGTATTCGCGCACGCTAATGTGCTATCTCACCTCCGCGCTGGAGATCCCACCGCAGTTCCTCGATGCCGAGGAGACGCAGATCGCGACTACGATGGTCGAGTCTGCGCAAAAGGCGGACGAGGAGAAAAAGAAGGGCGGTAGTGACGGCAAGATGTCTGCCGACGCCGTGGCGGAGGAGCGTAGACGGCAAGGCCAGGCGAGCCGATTCTGGAAGGTCGGCCTGGCGTCCGTCGCCGGCGCTGCCATAATCGGCGTCACCGGCGGCCTTGCCGCCCCCGTCGTCGCAGGCGCCATAGGCGGCCTCATGGGCTCCGTCGGGCTCGGGGGACTGGCGAGCTTCCTGGGTGTCTTCTGGATGAACGGCGCGCTCGTCGGGACGCTGTTTGGCGCTTTCGGGGCCAAGATGACGGGCAAGATGATCGACAACTACGCCAAGGAGGTCGAGGACTTTAAGTTCCTGGCGCTGCGGGACGAGTGGGGCGAGGGGTGCAAGAAAAGCGAGGCTGCCGAGGCGCGGAGGCTCCGCGTCACCATCGGCATCAACGGCTGGCTGACGTCGGAGGGCGACGTCACAAAGCCCTGGCGGTGCCTCGGGGACGAGTCGGAGGTCTTCGCCCTCCGGTACGAGATGAGGAGCCTCCTTGCACTTGGCGCCGGGCTGGAGTCTCTCGTCACCTCGTACGCGTGGAGCGCTATCCGGGCGGAGATCCTGCGGAGGACCGTCTTGGCGACGCTTTGGGCGGCTTTGTGGCCCGTCCACCTCGTCTCCATGGCGTCGAACCTCGATAACCCATTCAGCTTAGCCCGTAACCGGTCCGAGAAAGCCGGACGCGTCCTGGCCGACGCCCTCATCAACAAGGTACAGGGCGAGCGACCCGTCACGCTGATCGGCTACTCGCTCGGCGCTCGCGTCATCTACGCTTGCCTGCGGGCACTCGCGGAGAAGAGGGCCTTCGGGCTCGTCGACACCGTCGTGCTGATCGGGGCCCCCGTGCCGTCGAACCCGGCGCACTGGCAGCTCATGCGCACCGTCGTTGCCGGCAAGATGTTCAACGTGTACAGCTCGAACGACCTGATCCTGGCGTTCCTGTACAGGGCGACGAGCGCGCAGCTCGGCATCGCCGGCCTCTCGGCTATTTCCAATAACGGCGACGGGATCGAGGGCGTCGAGAACCTCGACCTGAGCGAGGAGGTCCAGGGCCACCTTCGCTACCCGGGCCTCGTCGCCAAGATCCTGACGCGCTGCGGGTTCCCCGACGTCAGGGGCGGCGAGGGCACTATCGAGAAGGAGGGGGACGACGCCGAGATTGGGCTCCAAGACCGGGATTTGGCGCCGTCCGGGAGTCTGATTGACTACGAGGGGGCACCTCCGAACGAGGGAAAGCCGCTACAGCCCTCCAGCCACATGCAGCACGACTTGGAGAACGAGAAGTTTGACCCTAGTGTGAAGAACGTGCAGGAGCAGAAGAGCGATGCGAGCGTGAGGCAGGCGAGAATAACGGGCTCCGCGAACGCTACAAAACAGGGCAAGGGTGACCTGGTGGCGACAAGCTCGATGCCGGCGTTAACCGAGACGGCAGGCCGTGATCACGTCCACAGTTCCAAACCCCTTGCTGGGTCTGTTAGTGTTGGCCCTACGCACGGGACCACCCTTGGAACCCCAGAGGCGAATAGGAACCTTCATGAGAATGTCGATGACGACGACGATGAGGATTATAGAGGTGGAATTCGAATGATGGACTATGACGACGATGACGACATGGAGATTCTGGAGCCGCTGGCGATTGAGGATTAAATCTGGCTGCGTCGGTCCATTGTAACAGAGGATTCTCTTGATGCTAGATATGTGGTGGAAATTTCGGGGTTGACTCTCAAAACCGGAGTGAACATATTAAATGCATATATTGTTCCCTAAGCTGTTTCTGAAAGGCCGTTTCAATGCTAAGACTGTATTAACAGGGCGTATAGTGGCAGTCATCAGGCCTAGGGCTCCAATAAGCATGGAATGCTTTAGGAATATCTGCGAGCCGGTTTTTACTTCGCTTCTTTTTGAACAACTCTCTGCTACCTAATGTACCAATCAGGATGTGCACCGCGTGATAACTTCCTAGAGTACTGGGATAGGTCTTTCCTTCCAAGGACCTCTGATGCTAATATCTTCACATGGAGGTTCTCCAAGAGCATTACAGTGTCTATGTGACAATTATCGATACAGCTCACTTGAGGAATTTGCCGCTTCCCTTTTCATACGTAAGCCATTTTGATTACAATTTAATATAGGCCCTGTTATAAAGTCAGCGACCAATGGTTCTATAGTACATATTGTTTGATCTCACCTCATAAGTGCCCGGAATATTCCGCAGCGTTATAACAATGATAAACCCTATCCTCCGGCTCACGACGTCATTTCTACCCCAACTACTCCCCGGTTGTCTCCGAGCCTATCAATATCGGTGCCAAGGTCTCACACCCCGGATTTATTATCACCGCAGGCGCAACGTACCGTCTCTTCCCTTCCTCCTTCTATGCTTTCATTTCTCTAAAGAACAACAAAACCGACAAGATGGTGACGGTCAACATCGCATACACCGCCCCAATCAACCCGGCCGGCGCGGAGCCCGTCCTAACCCAATCGCAGGTCTGGGCGGGTCTCCAGCGCAAAGTGCGGCGCGCGCACGAGTTCGTGCCCGTAATCACCTCGTGCGAGGTGCTGTCCGAGGGCAAGACGGACGACGGCGACAAGGTCAAGGTAGTGCGCAAGGTTGTCTTCACGCCCGACGGTCCCAGGCCGGGCGGCGGCACCGTCAAGGAGGTCTGTGTGCACTACCCGCCGACCCGCGTCGACTTCCAGCAAGAGGACGGCAGCACCATCACGAACCTCGTCAGCAAGGGCCCCAAAGGGGAGCTGCTCATGACGTACTCGTTCGAGTGGCGACATCCGGATGTTGAGGAGGGGAGCGCCAAGGCGCCGGAGCTCGAGGAGGCACATATGAAGGTAAGTACCACTTATCTATCCGCGGGTTCAGCTGTGGTGGATTCCCCATTTAGCGGTTGCTTGTGAGGTTCTCATATGCTGATCACTTGCTTGCAGGGGGCGAAGATAGCGGTCGAAGGGAGTATTGACACGATCCGCCGTCTAGTTAAGGGGGGTGAGATCCAGTGATGGAAGGAGAGATAGGAACCAGCCTAGTACGACCTGAAAAGGGGGGAGTAGACATTCCAGGCCATAAATAGCGCTGCTGCTCGGAGCTATGGCTTAGATAGATGTATAAACTTTCTCAGGCTTTAAGGGAAGGCTGCACATTCTCATGAACAGAGTGGTCAAAGATGTTGGGCTAATTGCATAGCCTACGATCTTCCGTGATGGCCCCTGCGATGTCCCTCATAATGCCTCTTCTGAAGAAAAGTCAGAACCCCCCCGCC
>QJNZ01001284.1:0-19292 GCA_004155055.1 Monosporascus sp. CRB-8-3 | reverse complement strand
TTAATAAAATTTAAAAAATATTATATTAATTATAATATTATTATATTTTATATATTTACGTATTTTTCGTATAAATTTTAATTTTTTAATATATATATTTTTTTTAAAACGTATTTATTTATTATATATTAAAAGATTAATATAACGTTATTATATTTATATCGTTAAAAAAGTTTTTTTTACTAGGTTTTATAATATTTTAAAATTATTATAACGTTTAATAATATTAAATCCGGATTTATAAAAATTAATTTCGTTTTATTTAATTTTAATATTATTTTTTTAAATTTAAAATTTTTTTAATTATATTTATATTAATAATTTTTTTATTAATTTTTACCGGTTTTATTTATTTTTTATTTACGAAAACTTTTAAAAATAATAAAAAAATAAAAAAATAAAAACGTTTTTTATAACTTAATAATTTAATAATTATAAGCTTAAATGTTTTTTTTAATTACGATAAATTTAAATACTTTATTTCGGTTAATTTTAAAAAATAATTAATTTAAATTTAATTTAAATTACCGTTTTTTTAAATAATATTAAATTTAAAAAAATAAAATTATTAAAATTTCGGTTCCGTTATTATATTAATAATAATTAAAATAATTAATAGTTTTAAAAATTAATTAAATTAATCGTATACGTAATTATATTTATTATTATATTAAAAAATTTTTATTAATTAGATTTTTTATTTAATTTTTTAAAAAATATAATTATTAAAAATATTTTCTGGTTACGTTTATAAGAATTAATATATATATATATATAATAAATAAATAAATTATATTAAATATTTAATAATATATATTTTTATAATAATTTAAAATTATTATAAAATAAAATATTTATATAAAAATAAAATTTAATAAAATGTAATAATTAATAATATTATTTATTTATTTATTTATTTTAAATTTATTATTATTTTTTTTAAAAAAAATATTATAATAAAAATATTTATAATAATAAAAAATTAAAGAAATTAAAGAAATTAAAGAAATTAAAGAAATTAAAGAAATTGAAGAAATTAAAAATATTAAAAATATTAAAAATATTAAAAATATTAAATATATTAAAAATATTAAAAAGAAAATTAAAAAAATTAATAATTATAAATAAAATATATAAAAATCTTTACGGGGTTATACGGGTCTGTATTTATCTGTAAAAGGTTGTATTATTTTGTACGCAGCTTATTTAGCTTTATTTAGGCCTTTATAGTTTGTAAAACCTTTAATAAAGGCGCGCCGGCTTTGAAAATATGATTTTTTTAGGTATTAATTCTTATAACGTTTTGTTAAACCTTATATAACCCTGTCCGACCCTGTATAACTTTATATTACCCTGTATAACCTTGGAAAAGCCTGTATAATCCTATATTAATCTGTTTAACCTTTATTTGTAACGGTGTTTTTTAACAGAAGGCGGAAAAGAGGCGAAACCTTTTTTTTCCGTAAGTTTAGCTTTGTATTAGCCGATTGTTTGCTTTAGTTAGTATATAGTTACCTTTTTTAATATTTCCTTAGTAATAACCGGCTATGTATTATCGTTATCGTCGTTATTTGCAACTATACTGGTTAATACGAGCTAATATAGGTTTATATAAGGTTAATCAAGTATTTATTATTTTAAACGAAAACGTTATTTTTTTTATTAACGTAGAATTTGTAGTTATGGGTTTGCAAAAAGTATTAGCAGTATTAATAAGTTCCTTTAAATACGTTTGGGCCGTAAAAATAGTAATTCTTAAACGGTTTTTCGTTACGTAAGTTTGTATAAGTTAATTCGGGTCCGTATAACTTTATATAAATCTGTACGAGGTTTATTATTACAGTTTTTGTATATACAGCGGTTAACTGGTTTAAATGTAATATATATAACAACGGCATATTTTTATTAAGTTCGTTTAAGTTTAATTTGGGCTGTAACGATGTTATTAATTTGGTTACGGTATTTTAGGGGATCGATTAATTCGTTTAGGTTTTGTACGACCTTGTTAGTTTTTATATAACTTTGTATAATTTTGTACTTATCGGATAATTTTCGATTTAATTTCGTACTTGGGTTTTTTTGGCAAAATGTAGCATATTAAGCGTTTTTTTCGTTTTTATAAGGTTTTTCTTATCGATATGCAATTTGTTAGGTTTGTTTAATTTTGTAATAGGCGTTTTTTTGTATTTCCAGTACGATAACAACTTTGTTATTTTAATCGAGCCTGTGTAAATTTGTAAAAGCTTATAGATGGTTATTTACTTTCGGTCGTATCCGTATATCTTTTAGCGTAAGCGGTTTAATTTTTTTTAATTTCGTATATTTTATGGCGTATTTAATTAGCTCTGTATAACCTTGTATAAGTTTATACGACCTTGAATTTTTTTTTGGGTTAAATATGTAATAAAAATTGTTAATTAAATATATATTTTAACCGGTTTAATAAGACGAAAATGAATATTTAATTAATTTAATAATAACGCGTATATATGTAAAGATATTAATAAATTTACCTGTTTGAAGTTATATGGGGATGAAAGTTTAGTTACGTATATATTAGTAAAATTTGTATACATATATGCCAAGCTTAGCGCCTAATTGCATTTAGTAGCTACAATCTATATATAGTAGGGTGGCCCTATTAAAAATTTGGGTTTTGTCCCAGTGATCCCTGTGCTGCACCCTAGCTGGGACCGCCGGATCATCACCGAGCCCCAGGAATGTCAAAGCGACGTGAGAACGAGTCATATTTGACCGGCAGTAGCCTTCGAGTAGAAGTAGCCTGGACTTCCAAAATTTTGCCTACCCCTTTGACACATTCTTACAGTTGCCCCCATTTTCCTTTCAGCGATGACCAACCCAGCAGCCCACTCCAGCCCCAGCCGCATTAAGTGGGACAACCCGCATCTACCAGCTGGTAATTCGTGAGACAGCAACTCCACAGAGGGACTGGACCTGGCCGAGTCCAAAGCGGGTTAGCTGGACCCTGGATCGGCTTCGATGCAGACTTTATCCTCGATCCCAAAATACTTCCCAGAAACCACCGCGATCGAGAGACCATCGCTAAAATCAAAGAGGCCAAAAATGAGGCGTGGCCATAATGCCACAGTCGTGGGGTGAGCGGCGAGGGCCTCGAATGTTCTTTTTTTCCCCTTCCGGGCCCCCAACGAGCAATGCAACAATTCGGGGCAAAATGCAACTATTCATTCATTCATTCACTCGCTCATTCATGCCTTCAGAATCTCGATGCAGCTGGGAATCTTACGACTCTCCCATCACTGGCTCGTCGTCTGAGGATGACAGGCCTTTTAAGTTGTAACCTAACCGGTGATGGAAAAGGGGTTTTCGTCTCTTACTTAATTTAATTACACCCTCCGGCAAACAAAATAGGGTGTGAGAGATTCTCAGTCCTTCCGAAGCCAGTTGCACCCCACAGAACTAATTGCATTCGAAATCCTTGCGACAACACTTTACCACCGCTTGAGAGTTATACACGCATCACATATATGGCTGAAGACCCTGCATAGTCGCCAATCGAGCTTCCATCCCGGCGTCATATGACCTTGTTATCGCATGATCCGACATGCACGTAATTCGTCTACCAATAAGTAGGGTCATCCGAGCGAACGAAATCCGCGCGTCTTAATTCAACCGGCGCAGGTAAGAAGACCCTTGGCTGTCCAGGACACCCCCCATTCGAAGGTGTACAATTGCGACCATTAGCCCCCCCATATTTTTAGCCCGCCCAGCACCGCAAATGGCACATATGACGTCGCGGGCTTAGCACCTGAGCGGTCAAAACCTCCTCCTTCGACAAGGCAACCGGCAACCAAGCCATTCATTCGTTAACCCCAATCTATTTCGTGCATCCATTATATTGTTGCCCTGCGATAGTCTTTTCCAACACCTTCCATGTATATACTCGCTGCGGCGTGGACAACGAGTTGCTAACTTACTATAGCTTCTTTCTTGACTGTTGCAGGCGATAATTAAAAACCCATCTTACCTTCAGTTTTAGCGCGCGATGTGGGCTTGACTTTCAAGGAGGAAAAGAGAGGCTACGCGCTCCCCCATTTTGTCAATGACTGCATTATGCCGGACCCGAGGAATATACCCGCGGGCTCCGAGCCACAACCAAACGTTGTGACTTACAAAAATCCCAGAAGGACCTCACCGGAGAATTCAATCACCCTACGCCATCATCGACTAGCGAGAGAAGCTTCAAAACGCCATCCACCCGTGAATATTCCAGCGGGACCACTCACTACAAATTCGCCGCGGCGAAAGTCATCCGGAGAGAGTAATGAAACTCGGCTTAGCGATGCTAGAAAATGGTTCGAACGGACAAATCAAAACTCCAAGGTCGACGTAGATACGTCGGGCATGGACGTTGACCCCCCGTTTTTCCAGAAAGAATCCGATTCTTCAAGTGAGGATGTCAATCCTCCGATGCCGTCGCAAAGCCCGGCGTACCGCTTCGTGCAGAGCCGCGCCCCTGCACTGCGGCCGGGATACACGCACAGCAGCAGCGCCGACGATTATCGAAGTGTCATCGATGACTTGACCATCGAGAACAAGCGACTCAAGGAGGAACTAAAGAAGTACAAGCAGATGGATCATGCTTCCCTGAGGAGAGACAAGCTCTTCGAAGTCAAAGTTCACGGGCTACCGAGCCGTAAAAAGCGGGAGCTCGAAGCGGCTTTAAGGGATTTCACTACTAGTCTCGAGGGCTCAAGCACCGGAGAATCGCCTGGGCGCAAGAAGGGGAAGTCGAAGGATGTCAACTCTTCGAGCGGAGCCGTGTCGAAACATGCCTCCTCGACATCAGGCTCCCATTCTCGTCCAGTCGATTCGGCATATGCGTCTATGTCTGGCACCGCTGCTAGTTCTGCTCCGTCTTTACCGAACAAAGGCAAGTTTTCCAAGCAACGATCTAATTCCAAGATCCGGAACTACCTACGCGATATCCCGGATGGCCTGATGCCACGGACGCCTGTCATGTCGGAGAAAGAGAGGAAGAAAATGGTGGTAAGGAAGCTGGAACATCTATTTACCGGTAAGATGGGCGGCCAGAAGGAGCAATCCCAGGTACAATTTGTGCCGGCTCCTATTGCCGAGGATGTCGAGATGGAAACGACAATCACAGACGACAAGAGCGCGATCCCTGCAACGGAAGCCTCCCGGGAGGCCAGGATTCGACCGCGCGAGCGTAGGTGGAAATGGAGCCATTCGCGAGATGCAGGTTCGGCATCCAACGAGCACTCCAACGGCGAGCAGACGGAATCGCGGGACGCCAGCGGCAGTGGAAGCGGGCACGGGGGTGGGAACGGCAATGGTGGTAGCACCACGTCCCCCCAGGGTTCAGCCCCTCCAGAACAGCGACCAACGCGACCACGCGACCTGGATCCTGATCGTCGACAGGTTCCCTCCGAAAATATAGATTACATACGTCATTTAGGTCTTGTCGCACCCGAGTCATACAAGGAATACTCAGCAGAGGACGTGTCGCCAGACGCAGAAGGATGGGTCTATCTCAACCTTCTGTGCAATTTAGCACAGCTGCACATGCTCAACGTTACGCCCGACTTCATCCGCTCGGCGGTCTCGGAAAAAAGCACCAAATTCCAGCTCTCCCATGACGGCCGAAAAATCCGCTGGAGAGGTGGGGAAGAAGGCACAAAGTTTAGTAGCGATAGCAGTGGCAGGGACTCGAGAAAGGGCCAATCAAGCGACGATACGGACGGATCTAACGATCAAGACCAGCGCAAGAAGCAGAAGACGCAGGCCTCCACATCAAACGATGTCATATCCCAGGGCGCTTCCAATTTCAAGCCACAGTCCCAAACGCGCCAAGACTCCAATTCATCGGAAAGTTTCCACTACAAACCGTTGTTCGTGCATCACAACACATCATCGTCCGACGAGCTGCCTTCTGAAGGAGACGGGACAGGTTCATCGTGCGGTGCTGAGGAAAGCAATTTGGGCCCAACTTCGAGGTGGGGTCAGAGCGGTGTGTCGGGGTTTTCGCAACGCAAACGCCGTCGTGATGGTGCCATCATTTATTACAGCGGGGCTCCATTCTGCACGGACCTTTCCGGCGATATCGGCGGGGCTTCCACCGACACGACTTATGATATGACCTCATCGGGTCAGTTACCCTTGAGTCTCGACATCAGCCGTCCTGAGCTGTATCGTTCGCCGTCTGGATCGTCGATTCCATATAGGCCGTTGAACGGTCTGCAACCCCATAGCGCTGCCATGGATCTCGATGTTCCGCCTGAGCCACCAGAATTGACTTCCGGAGAAACCGGTGGTGACGACGACATCGAAGCTAATTTCGAGTGGTCTGACTCGCGGCAACATGCGCCCCTAGTGAACTTGGAGGCAAGCGGGCTGGGTGGTATCTATCCTGAAGACCATTTCGTCGTAGTAGTCAAAACGAGGCGGCCGAAAGGTCCCCCCGTGTATGATCCTTCGAATGACGGCGATTCAGTTACGTCGGAACGACGAAAGGTTTCTCCGCGTCGTAGCCAGGAGCCAGCCGATTCCATTGCTAGCGGACTAGCGGCTATGACGACGAACTCGCCACATCCCTTGTCCGTCCGTAGTACGGCTGGCCACAGGATTGAAATCGAGTACGTGACGGGCCAAACCTGCCGGTTGCCACCTGTGCCGCTCCCCCCACCAGCGTTTTTCTACGACTCTTCGAACTCGGATGTAGACGACGAGACCGGTTATCAATCCGACGGCTTTATCAGCCGTCGGGCGACATTCGAGCAGGAGAGCGCGCTCACAGACGACGATCTCTCCGGCAACGATGAGGAAGATGAGCACTCATCCGAACCGCCGAGCGGTAGTATCTCTCCCGACAGCCCCGAACAACTCCCCGCCGTGGCCGTCGTCGGTCAGGACCATATAGGCGGCATATCCGGGTTGCCGAATATAACTGGCAGCTCGGTCGCGACCGCGGGCGGGGCGCCGAGCGGCTACAATAGTAGCATGGAAGAAAGTGCATGATTTTTTGTTTTGTCCGCCCCACCGAGAGCTTGTTTTTGATGCTCTTTGGGGTAATGGTACAGGAAGGGCGTGGAATGGGTGGTTTGTCTGCTGCCGCTGATATCCTTTGACATCACGTTCCAATTTGGACTTGATTTTTTTTTAAAAAGAAAAAATGCCTGGAGGAGACCCCGAGATGGAATCGCGGATGGTTTCATATCCAACTGCCAGGCGATTCAACTGGTCCCTCTTGGTGGTATTATGTTATTATGAAGTCCGATTTAAACGTCGGGCTGGTGTTGGGAAGTTCTGACGGAGAACACTGGCGCCCTCGGGAAACGGCTGAGCGCATGCATGCCGGAGTTTTAACGGTGATCAAGGGCTCGATTGGAAATGTTTTACCACGTCTTCTTCCCTCGTTCTCCGTGCTTATGTAGTTAGTGGTGATGATTGGACACCATTCCGGAGCAGGCCTCGCAAGCAGCATACCACGCTTCGCTGGCAACTTAACGATATGGATCACTTACTTACTACACAAGGTAACATGCACTTCACCGGTGATCTTGAAATATTTACGTCCGGTTTCGGGACAGGGTCTCCAGTGACAATATTATTACCAGTGCGATGATTAATTAGCCCGGCTACCACTCCTCGCTCCCGCCAGCGAGCCTTCCCTCCCCTACTAAGGAAGGCGGCCGTATCCCTGATGTGACCTGATCCTCTCAAACCGCCGTTATGCCACCCCTCTAGCTAATCTATTCATCCCTTAAGGTCACGTCGGTCGGCTTTCAGGGAGTGTGAGGTTTGTGAATCAAGGCATGAAAGCTCGGTCTTTTTCTTACACAAACACCGTCAATAGAGATGCATGCATGCACGTGTCTTCCGTCCTCTAGCGAACACGCTCCACGACGTGGCGTGGGGCGTTCGCAGAATCGCCGGCAGCCGGCGTCGCCTAGTGTAGTATGAAGGTAGGTAGGGCTCGGCGGAGTACGAGATACGTCTTAAGCTGTTGGGTTCCGCGCTGGTGGTTTAAAAGGCCCCCCCTGCGTTTGTCGGGTCACTAGTGACCCGATGTGGGGTAGAGCAGCTCTTACTGCCCGAACCCGAATAGAGGTCTCATATAGGTTAATGGATTAACGGAAAGACCCTTGATAACCCTGGGGGAAGCTTGATGGGTGTGGACGTTTGGTCATTGGGCCCGAGAGCTGGAGGCGGGAAGCATTATAAGGTTATTGGGGTGTTACGTACCAATGTGGAACTTTTTAGATAAGGGCTATATAGGGGTTGTAGGTGTATATAGAGGGCCCTTTTCCTTGGGTATATTGGAAGGAGGGCCAGGCGTTACTGGTCTAATATACTACTACCTACCTGTGACACTGCTTCTTCTAGCCTTTCACGCTGTTGCACCTTTTCTCTGATATGGGGGGAAATGTTCGAGATCCTGCGCTCATAACATGCGAGGCTTGATCGAACTGGCCGGAACAACCGACGACGGTATCACTCACCATTGGTCACCGTCCTCGTGAAACATGTTCAGCCATATTGATTATGTGCTGGTCACCGATAAAGACGTCCCAACGCTAGGTAGATTCCACACCTGGGTTGCCTTTTGCCCATAGGGATAAGACGTAACCCTTTACACATGAAAAGCAGTCTATATACGGACGCCACCACCACCACCACCCGTCCCGAGGGCGAATCGGCTTAGAGATCCATGTCTACCATATCATACTCACTCAGGTTCCTTCCTATGCCTACTCTCCAAGATTTCCTGAGTATACCGCGAGCGAGTGGCATTTGCCTATGCAAACCACAAGCGAATCCCAGATTCCCAACTACGCGTGCCAAGTAAGCAGCAATACCGAAGCCTGGTTATAGAAACGCTTATAATAGCTTAAGCAGACCAGCCAGGGGTAAGAAACCTACGTATGTATGTTCTCGGGAGCGTTTGGTGCGTCATCCAGGCGCTAGCTGCACTGAGTTAGACTCGTCGTCTCCACCATGTGCGGTTCGGCCCGCGCCGTGAGGTGCTGGTCACGGGATGGCTGTGGAAGGTTTTAATGCGCGTGTGTGCGCTTCTTTGTGCCTCGAGTAGAGTTTCACAAGCGGCAGCTACACATCGCGGATCGGATCAGTGATTACGACAATCGAAACCTTAAGTATTCGAAACAGGGTACTATCGCCATGCACCTGAAGACGTTGGCGGTGCTGTCCGGTCGGAATAAGCTCAACCTCTTTTCTCCAGTTCATGGAAATTTACTACCTGAAGTTCTTGAACTTTGCCCGTAAGTTCCCTCCAATGATCTTTTTCCTTTTCTTTTTCCTCCTTCTTCCCCTTAAATGTGCCAATTTTCTGCTTGCGCCTTGCCGAGATCTCGTTTTTAAAGCTGTATTGAAAGTTCCACTCGCACTTCTCGAACGCGGGTAAGCGACTTGTCACTCGACAGGCCGTGGATCTGCTCTGATGATGTGTCCTATTTTCAATTCTGTTCTGTCTTTAACCCAGGCTTGGCAGATAACTTAGTAATCTCAGGAAGGCCGGCGGGCCCTTGAGTAAAGCCAGGAGACGATCTCCTTCAGGTCCCGGGTGGCATATGTGTATTAATTATGAGGGTTGCCGACGGAGGTCGTAGTATTCATTAAAATTGTATACGATCTGTTTCACGTGGAAAGCACTCTGTCTCTGTAGAGTTCTTGGAGTGGAACGTCGTATACGAATCTCTCCAGAAAGCTTTACATAAACTCAAGCCCAGGAGGGAAAGGCAACATATATATGGTGAGGCTCCTCCCTCGATAGTTATTAGAATGGAACCCGATATGAATAAAGCTGAAGATAAAAGTCCTTGGCGCAGATAGAACGACGTACCTTTCCGAGCCACTCTTTTATAACAATACCCGGTTAGGCAGTCCATTCCTCAATTTTTACTCCATTAAAATTTTTATTATTGTTAACACTTCCAGTTAGCATATAAATGATTAATATAAATCATTTGCATGCAATATCGATACCAGGTAATCATTCGTCTCCGACAAAACGAATGCTTAACCTTGGAATATTCGCTGAATTAAAGGCACCCATAATAGTGTAAGCCCCAGTGCGCCCTACCAAGCATGATGCTACATTTTGCTGATAATATTGGTTGCCTGTCCACAGCCGTAGGTATGGCTATCAACGTCTATCCAATCTAATTACCTCGGGTACCTGTGTTTGTTGCTCTTCCGTATGAAAAAGTGGATATATCGAGTCTGCTTACGTCTTAAACTTTAAGGGTCTTAGAGGACATGTTGCCGTCTTAATCTCTGTTTTGCCACAATCTCGTGCGGATATCAGCCCAGGAGAGAAGGTAGTGCGATTACGTCGCTGACGACCTGCTAGCATACTTCTAGAGCTTTTATCGACCTGCATTTGCTGCTCTGGAGCAAGTGGTAAGTTTAGAAAGATGGGACAGATATTATGTCTAGAGAGCTTCTATCCGTTTAGGTACATGACTTTCGTCCTGTAGCTTGATCCTTCGTCTTCCAATGTAACAGTGAATCACGAGGCGCCGGACTCATAATGAGTCGCACTGAGCCGGGTCTACGACTTGTTGGTTTTCCTAATCTCAACACTGTTCTGCTTTATTGACAAGCACGGTCGAGTTGACGCACAGTGCCCGTTAAGCGGAAGCTCACGATTGTCCTATATAGGAGTAAGGGCTTTGCAGGCCAGTACCGGTACCCGCAATTCCTCTTAGCAGATGTACCAAATCGCTCCTACGATTGTCCGTTCACCAATGCCTACCGCAAATCGGCCCGTATCTGCTCACGCACATACCTTATTCGGCGTCCCGGAGATGCTCGAGGAAATCCTGATGCATCCCGATATACGAACGTTCCTCACCCCTGCGCAACGCGTGAACAAGACGGGGTACAGGCCGATAGCGGGATCCCGCGAGTTCGACGGCGGCTATTCTTCCTAGCCGGTGAGAGTGCCACGAGTACCGCTAAAC
Source organism: Monosporascus sp. CRB-8-3 (assembly GCA_004155055.1). Classification (NCBI taxonomy): domain Eukaryota; kingdom Fungi; phylum Ascomycota; class Sordariomycetes; order Xylariales; genus Monosporascus; species Monosporascus sp. CRB-8-3. The sequence continues at coordinate 8,307 of QJNZ01001284.1, read as the reverse complement.
CCCTGCTCATGGAGGTGTTCCCGTTCTGCGTTACGCATCCCGGACCCGGGCCCCGAGAGCATACGCCGCTCCTCGCGAAGTCCGAGCATGCTTGGAACAACGCCCTGCCGTTCCCTTAATGAGCCCGTGCGCGGCATTACATCACATTTTAGTAAGGAGTGGGGATAGTTTCCGGATCCAGAATTGTCCGGTAGTCCATGGGAGGGTCTACATAGGTATATAGGGGAAGCAGCGTGACAATTTAGAGACAGCTTGACTAAACAAGAGCAGATGTCCGACGTAGGGCAAATTGTGATTTGAATCGGGATTTATACGCTGTCGCAATATTAGCTACCAAGAATATGAAATAAGAAACTACTTGACCTTTAGCGCAACATTGTAGGAAGGTCCTTCAGATTTCGTTGTCCAGTGGAAGTGGTGCTTATGCCCGTTCTGCGGATAGATATGCATGCCCGACACACTACAAGGCAATTATAGAAACAGCTGGGGGCATTTTTATCATTGGCTAGCTTCTCGAAGCTTCGCAGAATTGCTCAACCAGGATCTATAGATAAAACAGGTTATCGGTCAGGTGGTTTGGCTATGCTTAAAGTCGAGGCCGAAGAAATCCATATGGCTGACGGCAGCGAGGAGCCGCGGAAAGGCCAGGGGCTAAGCGGAGCCAGAAAGAATGTCTCGAGGCTGCACGGACCGTATGTATAATAAGACGAGAATAACTTCACACTCGTTTTCCCTACTCATGTTACACGGGGATAACATATCGCCGCATCCACCACGACTGCCTAGGCGATGCAGAAATTTAGGACTAGAACCTCGGACGTCAGTAGAACCGAACGCGAACCCCGTAAGATCGGACTTAAAGCAATATCGCGAGGGCGGATTAGCGATGCGTGCGAGGTAATTCTTTCGCTCTCGTACCTGGTCCAAAAGTTTTCCCAGCCGTGATCCCGAGCCAGGCCCGAGCAAGCCAGAAGATAGAGCTGGCACTAGAAGATCAGACTCGAATAGAAGGGAAGACCGCGGTCGAAAGCTCCTTTTCTCCCCACAACTGCATATCCCGTAGTCCCACCGTTACGTCAGGCAAATAGTCTCACGGCAGTTGCTCGGAGATGAGCCGCACTTAAAAACGGAAGGCTCCGTCGTGCGGCTCTTTTGGTGGGACTATTCCACCCAGAAAGCCCGTTTGTCATCTTGACTAGTGCCGCCTCTGGTGGGTATGACACTTGATATACAGTACGCAGGGGTATCCTCTTTTAGTTGCCTCCACCAGGGCCACTCCAGAGCCATGTGAATATTGTTATACACATTAGTATGGGATTAGACATCATATGACGTTTTCGCCAGTGCTTTACCGCTATCGCGAATCCTTAACAAGTGATCAAAGATCGATTCGAGCGCAACGGCCCATATATATTCCCATAGGTTTTTGGTAGGAATCTACATATTAAGCATATACACTTGACCCCTTGTTTTGTTGTGGGATCGTTTTGTAGGTTTCCAAGATCTGTTCCCGATCGATTTTGCGCGTTCTTACCTGGATTCCAAACTAATTGGTTAGCAGTTAGTCAAACAATACAAGAAGAAACCGGTGATAATCAGCCCACGAGCTCCATAAATATCGGGCTCCTTCTACAATAAAATACGGAGTCGAGTGTACGGGATATAACGGGCTGGTGGAGGCTACTAACAGAAAATATCCCGGTGTATTGTAGATAGTCGTCAACTAAACCGTCTACTGCTTGTCGCATTCCGGTAGCCGCCGTATCATAATCCCGTGGGGCGTAGGCGATAACAACAAGCGGTGACAAATCCAGAGGACGAGATGGAGACTACGGGTATAAAACATCGTAGGACTGTATTCCTTAAGTAGCCGCCGTCCCTGACGAGAGTAGACCGACATCGAAATCCCGGAATATCGACAGGCTCAATACTACACCGATCCATGATCACAATGGCATCTCAGAATAACACGAAGTTCCAAGGCTGGTTGGGCCACGACGCAGAAGCGGCCAAGGGGAATATGAAATGGGGTGAATTCGAGCCCAAGAAGTGGACCGAGAACGACGTCGATATCGAGATCTCGCACTGCGGCATCTGCGGCTCTGATATCCACATGCTGAAGAGCGCATGGTGGGACACCTCGTATCGTAAGTCCTCATCCGCTCCAAGACGTCTACCATAAGCAAGACCTTCCCGAGTGCTGACGAAGAACGTATAGCCTGCGTAGTCGGCCATGAGATCGTGGGACGCGCCGTCCGTGTCGGCAAGAACGTCGAGCACATCAAGGTGGGCGACCGCGTCGGGGTCGGCGCCCAGGCGCGGAGCTGCCTTAAGAAGGACTGCCCCGACTGCTCCCACGGGCTGGAGAACCACTGCCGCAACGAGTCTCCCCACACGTACGGCTCAGTCTACCCGGGCGACGAGGGCAAGACCTACGGCGGCTACGCCGACCACAACCGGACGAACGGGCACTTCGTGTTCAAGATCCCCGACGGCCTCGACTCGGCGGTCGCGGCGCCGATGCTGTGCGGCGGCGTGACCATGTTCGCGCCCCTCAAGCGCCACGGCTGCGGGCCGGGGAAGCGGGTCGGCATCGTCGGCGTCGGCGGGCTCGGCCACTTCGGCCTGCTGTTCGCGCAGGCGCTCGGCGCGGACCGCGTCGTGGGCATCTCGCGGCGGGCCGACAAGCGGGACGACGCGCTGGCGCTCGGGGCGGACGAGTACATCGCGACAAACGACGACGCGGACTGGGCCACCAAGCACGCGCGGTCGCTCGACCTCATCGTGTGCACCGTGTCGAGCGCGCGCATGCCGCTCGAGGGCTACCTGTCGCTGCTCGACACCAACGGCACCTTCGTCCTGGTGGGCGCGCCCGACGGCGGCGAGCTGCCCAAGGTCAACGTCTTCTCGCTGCTCCTCAAGGCCGTCAAGCTCGCCGGCAGCTTCATCGGCTCGCCGGGCGAGGTCGAGGAGATGCTGCGCCTCGCCGTCGAGAAGAACGTCCGGCCCTGGATCCAGGAGCGCCCGCTCCTCGAGGCGAACCAGGCCATCGTCGATATGGAAGAGGGGAAGGCCAGGTACCGATACGTGCTCGTCAATGACCACTACGGCAAGCACTGAGGTGCTTTGCTGGGTCTGTATATATATATATATATATATGTGTGTGTGTGTGTGTGTGTGTGTGTGGGTTTAGTGGCCTGCAGGGAAGGGTGGAATTAAGAGCTCATAGAAGGTGTGTTTGTGTAGTACAATAGAATAGAATAGATACCAAATAGAATACATAGATACCGGGGAGAACATCATATGCTTGACGTTTAACCGGCGAGCAACGGACTCATAAAGTTTCCAAGGGGATGTCTACACATTACTAACAGGATAGTCCTAATATCCTGTTTGGCATCTGATAGCCTGCCTACCCAGTATTCCAAAGCTGTGACCTATAGTGACATAACTGTACGATTAGCGCATATGAACAGCTACTGTAACTCGCTGGTGTTAGCTGCTTCGAATTAGTCCCGTACATCATCATCAGTCTTCCATTCTACTGCACGACGAATCTCTTTAGCTGCATGGGTGAGAGAATTCGGCTCGACCCGTACCTGACTTAATATAAGGTAGTACCTGGTGGGCGTTAAGGTAAGTTCCTCTCCGATCTGGAATGCCCTCAAGGTGTCGGTCGGTACGATACAATGTTGACAGCCTCGTGCGAAGATAACTTAGGAATTACCGGTAAGTAAGCTACTACCTAATGCTAAGTTAGGGAGCTCTCGGTGAAAGACGCTGAAGTAGCCCCGCGGCCCCACTATTACCATGAGGGAGGGAAGAACCCCGCCTAATTGCTTAGCTTAGGTAATTACAAAGTTGGAGCTTTCCATACCTTTCAATTTATATTCTCAGTGGGGAGAGTCGCATTGCCGGGCTGCCAGACGGATTCACAACCCGTGCCTGCATCCAGATTCCGGATGACCATTCGGACGTATCAATAATAGTGCAAGTTGCAAATTAGCTGAGGAAGGGGGGCCTCCCATTATGTCGACCAAAGGGAAGGAGCCCGCAGCCGGGTATGATCCCACTTTCCGACTTCCACTACGAAGCACCGTCTGCACTACTCGAATCGCTAACAAACTGAACCCGCGAACGTAGAAAGGATGCAGAGGCTACCAATCCCAGAGGCATCCCGAAGGCGCCATTCGTCGACAAAGTCGAGGACTACGTTTCGTCGCGAGAAGAGGTCGAAACGACACTGCGTAACTTCCAAGAGATGATTTCGTATGTGCACTCGATCCCACAAGTCCGCGATAGCCACGATAGCCCGTCACGAGACTTTGCAAATACGGGCCATATTCTTCTATACGGGGCTGGAGGGCTGACGGGACTTTGTCGTAGAAAATACCAGTTCATGGAGTTAAACCTGCAGAGGAGGATCTCCGGACTGAAGGACAAGATGCCGGATATTCAGAAGACCCTAGACACGGTCCGGTTCTTGAAAACGAGAACGGTATGGCGCTTCCGACTCCGATTGGAAGGCACTTCTGGGGCACGCTGACTCGAAGACGTACGTTGCAGGAGGAGGCCGACCCTATTGAGACGACGTTCGAGCTCAACGAGACTCTCTACGCCAAAGCGTCAATACCGCCTACCGATGAAGTGTACTTGTGGCTTGGGGTACGTTCGAAGAGCCGCATCTTCCCCCGCACAACAAGACTACCTAGTAGCAACTGTTGGTAAATGGGCAGAAGGCTAAGAAGCGGCGACAGGCGAACGTCATGTTGTCGTATCCGATCGACGAGGCTGAGACGCTCTTGACGTCCAAGCTGGCGGCTGCCAAACAGAGCTACGAAAACTGCGAGGAAGACCTGGATTTCTTGAGGGAACAGATTACAGTAAGCCGCACAACTTGCCTCGTCAGCTCTCACACGTGTTCTACAGAGCCTGACGCTAATTCTGTCCAGACCATGGAGGTCGCCGTAGCGAGAGTCTATAACTGGGATGTCGTGCAGAAGCGGAAAGAGAAGGCGGAGGAGGACAGCAAGGGACAGGGGGTGAAGGAAGGTAGCGACCAACCTAACGGATGAGGAAGCGTCCATGGAAGATAGAATTGAATATCCGGTGTTCGTAATCGTCGGGAGACCAAACACGGGTTTCCTCCAATGGGGCGGACGGATGCTCCATCGTGATGGACCAATATGTTCACGGCTGCATTTTCTGGGGAGCGATCTTCAAGGGGTTCCGATTTTCCATTTGTGACCGACTTGGCCCGCAACCTAGTTTGTTCGGATTGATGCATATAGCGAATCCGCATATCAGAATATTACTTAACGTTAGGTAGTAGAATAAGTGGCTTGAGGTGAGGACGGACAAACTAGAAGGACTCGTATAAATTATACATACAAGTTCTCGGGACGTACTGTTGCGGCTTTTTGGAAGATGCAGTACCAAGTATAATCGATGGATACTTCTTTAAACGAATAAAGCCGGGAGATATGCATTCATCGACCCAATTAGATAAGATATACGAACAAACCCCCTTTCTGGAGGTGAAGAAGAAGATGAAGGTGACCCCATGGACCCTTATAAACGAGTAACTACACCGCCTAACCTCGTACAGTAGCGCCAGTATCATTTCCACTTAGGTGCCGCTAACGTGCCTAACCCGCCTAACCCGCCTAAGCCAGCCGGCTTGACCGCCTGTGGTTGGCTGGGGGGGAAAGGAGGCCTAGATTGACTCTTATGGCGAGTTTCCACCCCGGATTAGGCCCTAACTAGACTAGAGTCCTTAACTTATTTGTTCCAATTCGACCCCGCCGGGCTTTTACCCAGCAACCTCTGCCCTTGCTCTGGCCGCCTCGCCGCCTCAAACTTTCGTTTTCTCTAAGAGACTAGACCCTTTTCTTATATTTAATATTACCTCACCACGGGAACACGAGGGAAACTCGACCTCATCCCAGTACCTATTCTATCCCGTCGCTGCGCCTTTCCTACCAGCTGAACACTCACCGACTCCCTTCCCTACTACACACCTTGTCTACCCAGTAGTTGCAAAGTCCCCTCGGAAGGAGCATCTCCCCCTGACACATCGTCGATATGGCCGGTACAACAACGCAGGCGCCGCCGGGCATGACGCTCGATCCCAAGTATGACAACTACGACTACCCCGTCGTCGTTCCCGACCCGAGGAGCGGCCATCCCGGAAACCTCTCCGAGCAGCAGATCGCTCAGGTCCATCAGCTGCGTATGCAGCTCGAATCCGAGGGTTGCACCAAGAGATTAGACACCCTGACGCTGGTACGGGATTTTATAGACGTGTCTGGAATAAACATGTTGTAGGAGGGACACGCTCGCTGACCAAGCATGACGAACCGTAGCTGCGGTTTCTCCGAGCCCGAAAGTTCGACGTCAACCTGGCCAAACAGATGTGAGTGATCTCGCCCGTCGTACCGTTTTCTACCGTGCACTCTCCTGTTTCGACTGGTTCGCTGACCCGGAGTCGAAACCAGGTTCGTCAACGCCGAGAAGTGGCGGGCGGAACTCACCTTTGCTGATGGGAAGACCCCGATTACTCCCTACGGCCAGAAGATCAACCTCGACGAAGAACTGCCCAACTGGGACAAGGACCGCTCCTTGAGGACGAAGGTCGCTCCCTACTACCCGCAATACTACCACAAGACGGACAAGGTATATACATTTGCACCCTCTGCCCCCCTTCGTCCCTAACCAAACTCCATGTCAGCTGACTTGATATCCCCTCGCGTAGGACGGCCGACCGGTCTATATTGAACAGCTGGGCAAGGTCGACCGGAAGAAGCTTGAGAGTATGGGGGTCAAGGGCGACCACATGTTGACGAATCTCGCCGTCGAGTACGAGCGGATGGCCGACCCGCGCCTGCCCGCCTGTTCGCGCAAGGCCGGCTACCTGCTCGAGACGTCGTGCACCATCTTGGACCTCAAGGGCGTGGGGCTCTTCCAGGCCAACGCGGTCAAGGACCTGGTGCGCGAGACCAGCAAGATGAGCCAGGACTACTACCCGGAGCGCATGGGCCGGATGTACATGATCAACGCGGGGCGCTTCATCTCGGCCCTGTTCGCCTGGGCCAAGAGCTTCCTCGACCCCGTGACCCAGGAGAAGATCCACGTCATCAGCGGCGACGGCAAGGCGGAGTTGCTCGCCCAGATCCCCGCCGAGAACCTTCCCAAGGAGTTCGGCGGCTCCTGCGACTGCCCCGGCGGCTGCGCCCTCAGCGACGCCGGCCCCTGGCAGGACCCCCAGTGGGCCCGCCCCGCCTGGTACGAGAAGGAGGGTGACGGCGCCAACGCCATCCAGAACCCGGGGACCGACGCCGTCGGCACCGGCGAGGGCACTGCCGCCGCCGGACAGACGACGGCGGAGGCGGGCGAGGAGGCCAAGGCGCCCGCCCCGGCTGCAGCGTAGAGCAGACAGCGCACCGTTTCGGGCCTACGAGCCTGAGCGCCATCTCCTAGTTTTCTAGCATGCTTTGGTTAGAGAGGCTATAACGGGAGAAAACATCGAAAGAATAGGGGCGGGCGGCGGTTCTGCTGTAACCAGCGTGAGCCGCTCGCGTCCGGGGATTCACCTGTGAAAGAGCGATGGTGCTGGGGAGGGGGGCGTAGACGACGTGGGCCGACAGAGCTTGATTGATTTCCGTCTGGTTGGCCCCTTTATTTAGTACAACTCGTAGCTATAGAGCAACATGGCATCAGCACAATCAATCATACTGCGTATTACCCCCATTCAACTAACACGGGGTCATTTGCTTCGAACAACCGGTTCCTCGGCTTCAACGTGACATGGTCACTACCAATTTTGATAGCAGTGTGTTGTCGTTGTTATATATACACAGTTCGGTCCTTGAAAGCGGTCTCGGTACACGCTCATAGATGCCCCCCTTGGATTCGTTCGGAAGGTATGTAGTTCCGCTGGTTCCCAACCACCCGCCCGCCTGACCGACGCCTCCCTACTTCCCCATAACGACATACTCGCCCGCGGCCCTCGCCCTCTCCATCCGCGCCACGACGGCCGGCATCTCCCTCTTCAGCCTGCCGAGCCCGCGCACGGCGCCCTCGTAGCTCCTCTCGACGTCGCCCTGGCGCTCCAGCAGGCCGGCGACGTCGCCCTCCTCGGACAACGCACTACCGCCGCCACCGACAGCCCCTTCCACCGCACCACCCCCTTCACCGCCGCCGGCGACCCCGGAACCGGGGGCGACGAGGCGCGAGTTGACGGCGGCCAGGGCCTCCTCGTCGTCGCGCACGCCGCGCCGCGCGGCCTCGGCCCAGGCGGTCGCGGCG
>QJNZ01001283.1:0-19357 GCA_004155055.1 Monosporascus sp. CRB-8-3 | reverse complement strand
ATCGTATCCGAAAATTAAAAATAAAACCCGATTTTTTTCGGATAAGTTGTTAATATCGACGGAGGTATCGATATATTTTGTTCGGCCGATTATTTTATTTAAATCAAGTAATTTAATTAAAACTGTTTCCGTCGAGATTCCGGAAGTACGGAATATTGGGATTTTATATTCGGATTTGGCCGGTATATTTTGGTTATTTTAATTAATAAAGGTTTGAAAAGCTTTAAAATTAATCGAGGTTAAAGAAAGTGGCTGGTCTGGAGTTCCTAGCCCTTTTTCCTGGCTGATATCTGACATTTTTAATTGTAAGACTGGCGAAGGGTTGCAAAGCAGCCATCTTATACGGACTTAAGGTTTACTGCGAAAAGCTTGACATTTCCTAAGTTATTGTTTGTAAGGCACTTTGTACAAGGCCTACTGGATCGAAGAGGGTATAAGGTTTATTAGGGTCGAAGCTTATCGGCATTACGTAATAATCGGCTTCGGGATAAGGCTTTTTGCGACCGAGGTACAATTTATCGTTACCGTAAAAACCATTAATAATTACCGTATTCGAAAATATTAGGTAAAATATTTATCGTATTAATTATTAATGTAATTATTTTGTATCTTTAGCTTAGCCTGGATAATACGGCTTGAATTTAACAACCTTGTATATAATTATTTTTTAAAGCCGTTTATAAAGTTTAACGTCGTTATATATAAATTTCGTCGAGTTATATATAAATATACGAATTTACTTATTATTTGAACATATAATTATAACTTTACCCTTAAGGGTTAGATCTTAATGCAATTTTATAAACCCTTTAGTTATACTTTTATAATCCTATTTATAAAGTTATATTAAATTATATAAAGGTTTCGTAAAGTTATAGCCGATTTACTAAATGTGGGTCCGACTGTCCTGTTCGCTTATTTGTCGCGTTCGCTTATATATTACGTTATATTTAAAAGTTTTATTATTATTCTCAAAAATAATAACGATAAAAAATATTACGGTACAAAAAGTGTTATATTATAACCAAAGCGTTATATATACGTTAAATATTATTATATACGTTAAAAAGTTTAAATAAGCCGAATAAAAATTAAATATATTAAAAACGTAAAGAACTTTATTAACGGATTTATTAAGTTATTAAATAAAGTAATATATAATAATTTCGTTATTAATATAAGTTTTAAAAACGTTTAAAAGGTATTTAAAATTTATTTAAAGTAATTAATAAAAAATAATTTTATCTAATTTTTTTTATACGGAAGAAAAAGCGTTCCTTTATTGAAATTTATTTTTCGTTATTAAAAATAACGATGACCGTATTTTTTTTACGATTATTTAAAGGTATTTATTTATTTATTAATTTTAAGGTTTTAACTTTTTATGAAATTATTTATTTAACTATATTTATAACTTTTTACGTTAATTTTTACTTAAAGACGTTAATATGTTATATATAGTTTATAATTAATTCGTATTTTTTATTTAACCGGAAAAAAACTTTAAGATAATGGTTTTCTATAAAGGGAAATTTAAAAAGAAACGATTTTAATAATATATTAATATTGTCGTAAAAAAATAAATCCGATTTTTAAAGTTATATAACTTATAACGTAATAAGTTAACATATTAAAACGTTTTTTTATATTAACGTTTAATTTAATTCGAAACGTTTCGAAAAAAATATGTTTTATAATTTAGCCCAATTATAACGGAACGGTAAAATAAAAAAGCCGGTTATTTGATATAATAGGTTAATGTAATATATAACTTAGTTTTTTTGCGTAAGTTAAAAGTTTAATTCCGAACTGTGTACATTGTTTTTTATTATTTTTTATTAGTTTTTATTAGTTTTTATTAGGTTTTTATCGGTTCTTTATAAAGGAATTAAAGTTTAATTCCTAGACGTATTAGTTAAAATTTTCTTAAAGTTTTCGAGTGTATATATAACGTAAAAGGGCGTATTAAAATTCGATACTTTAGTATATAACAAGGTTAGTTAACCCGTATAACGTTTACCCGAACGCGTTTTAAGTAAATTTAGCGCATTTCCTTTTTTAATTAGCTTTTTATATTTAAACCAGATATATTTTAAATACAACTAAGTAATACATATATTTTAATACTAATATTAGTTAGATTAGTACCGCGAATTTTACCAAATGTAAAATAATTTTAAAGTAACCTATTATACAAACGAGCTGTATATATAAGCGAGCTATATACTTTTTTCACTATTTTCATTTTTTAACTTTATTTGCTAATTTTTTAATAATTATAATATAAAACGGTTTATAAAACACGAAAATAAACTTAGCCGTTTAAATTAAAACAACGAAATCCGAAACTTAGTTATATATAGTTTAATTTTATTTATAATATCTTATTTATTACTTTAAAAACGCGAATTACCTGTAAATATACCCGATCCGATATTATCCTTAATCCGTAAAAGTTAACGCCGATTTAAAAAAATTAATTATGAAATAAATGCTTAACTTAAATACGTAAACGTTTTCCATTCGACGTTAATATATTAAAAATATAACGAATTTATTACTTACGTACCACGTTATGAGAATATGTACCATTAAGTATCTAGCGTAGCTGATCCATGCACTATATATATATACATTGGTTTTCACAAGCGCGACCGGAGGGTACCTTCAAAAACCGTACCTCTTAAAAGGCCGGATGAAAAATCCGATTAATGGGAGTCTTCTGATACGGTAACAAATACGATTACGTATATGATTAATTGATTAGTTCCCAAAGCCCTTAATCGCGGCTGGTTTAAGAGCCCCTAGCTACCTAATTGTTGCCGACACAGTGGCGGAGCCGAAGCTCCAATGGTTTAGTTTCTCTAGGCTTGGCGTCACCTAGAGGAACGGTAGCCCAAGCTGGATTTGAACCAGCTGTTTTTTGTAATTAATCGCAATAGGGTGCTTAAGCCTGTTGTAATTGAAAAAGATACCTAGGCTCGCGACCACTGAGCCATTGGGCCACGTACTACGTTATAAAATACTTTAAAATTAATTAAAGATTTATTTTTATTAAACTATAATATAAATTTAAACTAGGTTTATATTAAAAAATAAATTATTAACGGGTTTTATACGAAAATTTAAAGGGATTTTAAACTTAATTTCAACTTATTCGGGTTATAATTATAAAATACGGTATTACGGAAAAGGATATTTATACTTTTAACGAAATAAATTTTTAATAAGTTTTTATATAATAATAAATATAATAATTATAAATGTCGAAAAGCCTAAGAAACTTAGATTAACGTAATAAAAGAATAAGGAATAATTTACGGTAATATAAACTATTAATTTTTAAAGTTAAGCCTTGCCTTAATTTATAATTCTTACTGGGAAAAATTATTTTTTTCGCTAATTTGCTAATCATCTACTTCTACCTAATTAAAAAATTATGATAAACGAAAATAACTAGATAATAAATGAATTAGGTTTAAAATAAATTAAATATTTTAATAAATATATTAAATCGTAAATTAAAAGTTCGAAACGTTTTACGAAAATTACTGTAAAACTAATCATATTATTCCATTTTACATATTTACTTATTCCTTTTAGTAACTTTAATTTTTAAACGTATTTTATCTTTTTCGTAGTAAAACGCGTTTATTTTTTATATATTAAATATCTTATACGATATTACGTTACTTATATTACTAAGGAAAATTTTATGGCCGGTTTTTACAACGCGTTTAAAGTTACTATAACGACCGATAATATTAAATCCGGATTCGTAAAAACGGAACGTATTTTATTTAATCGTAATCGTATCTTTTCCAAGATAAAATTTTTAATTATACTTATATCGACCGTTTCTTTATTTACCTTTATTAATTCCGTTATTTCCTTATTTACGAAAACTTTTAAAAATATTCCGAAAACGACCTAACGAGGACGTTATTTATAAGGGAAAATTAAAAAATTATTAAGTAGCTTGCCGACAAAGATATTTAAATCGCTTAATCTTTTAACAAAAAATAACTTAGTACTTTTATACGAAATTGGTTTTTCTCGGGAAAAAATAATTATTTTCGCAAAACGAATTACATTTTTATTAAACATCGGAAAATTAAAAGCAAACGTCATTAAAAAAAGGATATTTAGTGTAAAAAAACATAAATTTTATTAATTACGAAAAAAGTAATAATAAATAATCATATGTAGCAACGGCTAAACGGCGTTATTATAAAAGGGTTTAAGCGAAAGAACGGAAATATAATGTTTACGATAAGCTTGGACAAAATACGCGTACATATAAGTTGGATAAAACGGTATATAAGGATAAAAAATACGATTAAATTACTTTAATGTAATTTACTATCACTATTTAATTCGAATTTGCTATCGCAACGTATTAAAAAATATACAGCTCGCTTATATAGTACGTTAAAGTATTATTAAAAAGATTAAGTTATATAAAAGCGGAAATGTTTAAGTAATAGAATTTATTAAGCTCGTTAATTCAGTTATACGGTTACGTTTTTTAAAAATAAAATATATATAATATATAATATATAATAATTAAATTATATCTATTTTATAGTCTTTCTATTAAAGTTTTAATTCATTATATTCGTAACTTTTATTTAAATTTATTTTTAATAATAATTATTAACTTTTTTTATACATATTTACGATAATTATACCAGACTATTTTTACTTTTATTTTATTAATGTTTATTTTTTTAATCTTTCGTTAAAGGTCCCGTAATTTATTTTATATTTAACTTTAAATTTACTAGTAATATATTATCGATTATATTATTCAATATATATATAAAGTATTTTTCATCTAGTATTATTTTTAAATTTAGACTTTTTAACTTATTATACCTTATTTTTATATAATACATACTGTAGCGTTTTTTAAAGTAGTATCTTACTACCTAGCGCATTTAGCCCTTTTTATAGTGCGGTTCAGTAAGTTTATAATTTCTTTTTGTTTTTAATAAACGATTTCAATAGCATATTAACTTTCGTTTTTTAAAAGGTTGATTATATAGGTTTTTTATATTATATATAATATATTACCGTTTTACTAAATAATTCTTATTATTAATATTAATGTTATTATAATTATATATATTATTATTACTCTTATTACCGTTTTATTAACAGTCATTCTTGGTTACTTTAGTTAAGCTTTTATATAAATATTTATATTAATAGTTTTATAACGCTTTATACTCTTGTTTTACTACTAGCTTAAATTCTTAACGTTATTACGTTAATATTTAAGCTTATTATAACTATTTCTAGTATTATTAACGTAATTATTCCGAAATTAATTTTATTATTAAAATTATTTTAAGCGGCAAAACGTCTAATCGACTTTGCGTAACATATACTTATTATTCCATAATAGCTCTTAATTTTATTTCATTATAACCGTTAAAAATATAATCAGCTCTTATTTTTACTTAGCTTTATATTATATTTCGTAAATTTTAATAATTACCCGCTTTAATTATATAATAAAGGTAATTAAGTTCTTATTATAATAACGCTAGTAGACTTTCGAAAACAAATATTAACGGGCTTTTTCTAGTTATTCTATTAATTATACGAAAGATTTTTAATATTTTCGATTTCTTTTATATTCGATTATAAGGTTTAAAAGCGTTTAATATATAGTTTTAGTAATTGCTTTTTTAAATTCAGCTTATTAAAAATAATCTTTTCTTTACTTTTTATAACTTATCTTTTTATTGCGAAATTTAAGACCCCTTTTAAAAAATTTAATTTTTAAAGATTTTAAAGATTTTTTAAATCTAGGGCGATATCTAAACCTTTTTAAAGAAAAAGGCCGCTTTTCTTAGAAGTTTCCACTTTTTAATTTTTTTTCCATATATTATTTAAATTATTTTAATTAGCTTTATATTTAACTTAAAATTTATATCCGCCTTAAGTAAATAAAATTATAATTTAAATTCTTTTAAAATATATAATAATAATACTTTTATTTAAAAGCCGTTATTAGTTAAGTTTTATTTAAAATCTGTCAGATATAGGGGACATTAGTTATATTATTATATTAGGCTAACTTACGTATATTTCTTATACGCGTACAGCTTTTATATAACCTAGCAACGGAACATATATCTTCCGATTAAAAGGACCTTTTCTATATATAAGGTACGTTTAACATCTTTTACTAATTAATACACTCTTTTAACGCTTTAAAGCATTTATGGCGTTAATTGTTATATATAATTACTTTCTAAAGTTATAGCTTTTTATTTAACCTTTCTTTCGGTAATTTAATTCTTTTAATTAGCGAACTCCCTTTTTAAAATTATTTGCAGGGTATTTTTCCGCTATTCGAAAATTTCCGTAATATTTACCAGTTTTAATTATTCTTTAAAATGTTTAAAGGGTTCGCGTAATAAAGCTTTAATTTATTCATTAATAAATATATCGCCCGTAAATATATAATCCCTCTTAATTAAGTCCCTTTTACAGGCTTTTTATAATTAATAATTATATATATCTACGTACTATAATTTCGTTTATAATAAGGCGACGTCGGTATTAACAAACCGTATAATTTATTAATTATTATATTATATATTTAACTGTTTAACATTTAAGGTAATTCCTAGCCTTTTAATTAATCGAAAATTAAATAAGGCTTTTTTTATAATTTGCGTAAAAAATAATAATTCCGTTTTTATTATAAAAGAAATCACTATATTTTACTTATTCGCCTATTATTTTATTACTCTTTTAAATAACTTTATAACGTAAACTTAAAAGTTTTTTCGATTAATTATATTATCCGTAAAAAAGGCGTTATTTTAGATATTCAACGAATTTTTACTTCCAAATTATAACGTTAACGTTTTAGTTTTAATTAAATATAATATAATTCGATTAATAGTTTTATAATATACGTTATTAAGATTTAAATTAAAACGGATAAGTTAGAATATAACAAAGGATATATCGGGTTACGTATTAACCGTTATATAAAAAATAAAACCGATTTTTTTTAATATTTATTAATAAAGTTTAAATAAGCTAGATTAAGATTTAGTAATAACTTAACGTTAATTATAAACGTTTTTAAAAAGTTATTTAAACTTTTTTTAAAATGAAATTAATTAATTAATTTATAAAATGGGATTAAAATGACCAGATTTTCCTATTAAGTTTATCTTTAATTATTTCAATATTAAAGAATTATTATAAGTCCTTACCCCTTATAAAGATATACCGTTCCCGTATTTATTAAATTAACTAATCGACGAGATCTTAATCTTTTTTATAATATGTTATAATAATATCGTTTATAAAAAAGAAAATAAATATTCTTTAACGAATAAAATAATAAAGTTCGTAAAAAACGGGGTTAAATTCTAATTTCTTAAATGTTCCGGTAAAGTTTTTCTGTTATAATAATAACGATTCCCTTAAGCTATATAAAGCCTTTTTAATTAAGAAAATTTTTTTACGTTAAAGGTATTTTAAAGGTATCTTTATATATATTTCGTAAGGTAAATTAGCGTTAACGAAAACGTTTATAGCGTTATATTATTTAAAATTTAAATTAAACTTAACCGCCGTAATAATTAACGCTTTAAATATTTTAAGGTAAAGTGCTATTATAATATCTAGTTATGTACAAATTGATCCGTTTATTATATACATGTATACAAATGGTTCTGTATAAACGCAACCGGGAAGCACCTTCTTAAAAACCGTCCCTTTTTAGCCAAGGGCCGGAAAAACGTAATGCGAGTTATGTAATACGGTAACTGATAATAAATACACCCGATTAATTAATTAGTTCCTAACGCCCCTAATCGTAATAAGTTTTAAAGCCCCTAATTACTCCTTAATTGTTGCCGATACGGTAACGGAGCCGAAGCCCCAATTAATTTAATTTTTTTAAGCTGGCGCCACTTAAAGGAACGGTAATCCAAGCTGGATTTAAACTAGCAATCTTTTGCGATCAATCGTAACAGGGTGCTTAAACCTGTCGCAATTGAAAAAAACACCCAGGCTCGTAACCACTAAGCTATTAGGCCGCTTTAAATATTTTTTTAATTAATATATATACGTATATATTATTACAAACGTTTTTAAATTATTAATTACTTTATATAATAAAACGAGCCTTATAATTTTAAAGTTAATTATATTTATTAAACTTATAAACGTATATTTATATATACCTTAACACTTATTTTCTTTTAACAAAAAATTACTTAATTACTTTTTAAAATCGTATTTTTTTATAATTTTATAAATAAGTTTTTTTGGTTTTACGAAATGTTTTTTTAACGGATATATACTTAACTTTTTATAATGGTATAACGGTAATAGAAAATTGCGTTTATATACCCGGTTTTAAGATTTAAATACCTTTTTATATACTAAGATATTATTATTTTTCCGATTAAAATAATACGTATTTTAAATAATTAACTTTTTTAAACTTTTATAGCTTACCGTCTAATTATCGTACGTATTTATAAAAAAAGTTAAACGTTTTATATTAAATACGGCTTTTTATACTTTATATTCGTTTCGGATAATATTTTTTTAATACGGAATATATAAAAGGTTTACCTTTATTATTCGTAAAATACTTTCGTTTTTTACCGTTAATTTAAGTTAAACAATATAAAAAATTTTTAAAAATACCTTTATTCCTTTCGTTAACGTAATAATTGTAATAATTATTAAAATAAACGTTAATAACGATAATAATTTAAAAAATAAAATTAATTCGAATATAATAGTTATATAAAAATAATTAATTCTTTATAAACAAACTTATTTTTCCTTATCCCGTATATCTTTTACGTTAATATTTTTTAAAGGTATTTTTTTTACTTAACTAATAATTAAATTATTCCGTTTAAGTTTTTATCTTTTTTTTTATATAAATTAAATAATTATTATTTTAATTAGGTATTTTTATTTATCGGAATAACTTCTATAGCTTTTTTTTATAACGTACAAAAAGTTATTTTTTAAATTTTTAATATTGCTTAAAAAAGTAACCTTTTCGTTAAATTATCCGTTTTAAATAATAATAACCTTATTAATTAACGGATTCCAGATTTCGTAAATATTTATAAATCGGTAACCGATTAAAAAGTTAATTTATACTTTAAAATTTAACTTTTAAAATTTTTATTTTTTCTTTATAGCTGTAATTATTATAACATAAATTATATAATTATATATTCGCAAATAAACTTATTATAATTCTAATGTAAATTATATAACGTTATTTTTATATATTATATAATTATAATAAACCTTATATAAACTTTATTAAAATATATAAATTTAAAGGTATGGTTATATAAATATATTACTGCTTTAAAAATATATATAATTAAAAACGAAAATAATTTAACGTTATTCCGTATTATAATTATTTTTTCTTTAATTATACCCCTTAAACGGTTCATATTTCCGTTTTAAACTTAAATATATAATATTAAAAATTTAAATTTAATATTAAAAAGATTATTATAATTTATTTCGAAATTCATAATTTTTAAAATTCCTAAAAAATATTCGAACGCTATAATTAATATATTTTACTTTCGGTTTTTAAAATAAGTATCCTATTTAAAACCTAAATATTTATCGTTTATAAATATAATATATTTATATTTTTCTGCGTTTTTTTCGAAATTTATAAAATTAATCATAATTTTTTAACCTAATCGGAACTTTTTTTTTTAAGTTAGCAACGTATTTATTTTTTAACCTTTATCGTATTATATATTTAGTATTCGATTATTATAAAACCTTTTAAATAAATCTTTTTTAGTATAAAATTATAATTAAACGATTATTTCGGGCTTAAAGTAACTTAATTTTAGGTACTATATAATATCGTTATTAATTTATAATAATTTTGTTATTTACGATTTAATATTTTATTTATATATTATAAAAGTTATATAAATAATTATTACGTTAATAGTTTCGATAAAAAATTAATTAAATTTATTTATTAACGTGATAATTATTTAATTATATTTATTTTAAATAAAATTGTTGATTTTTCGGTATTTTATTAATACCCCTTTTTCCGGAATTGCCGGAAACATATCAAATTATATATAAAGTTTTCGTAATAAATTATATCGTATAAAGGTAACGTTTTTATACCGCTAAGACTTCGAAATATTACGTTAATTTTTCCGTATTTTTTAATCGGAATAAAATTATTATTTGCATATATCTTATTATTTTATACGGTTTATTTAAAGTTTTCTACGTAACGTTTATCGTATTACGTTTTTTAAAAATTAAAAAGTATGCCAGGACCCGTTTTACTCTTTTTAAAAGTTAATTTATTTTTTAAATAATTATTTTTTATACCTTTTACTAAACGGTTAATCTTTTCCTTTAAAAACTAATTAAAGAATATCCGGCCTTAAATATATATTATTATTTTATCGTTAAAACGGAAATCTGCCGGAATTTGGTTAAAAAATACGTAATAATATTAAAGAAGCCTATAAAAAAAATTAAATATGCTTTATAACGGGTTCCCTATATATCTAACTTTTAACGCTTTTATTTATTACCGTTTCGGTCCGAATGAAAACCTTTACGATTTTCTCGTCTTAATTTACGCTTTAAGGTCCTTTTTTACGATTAAAAATTATCTTTAATCTTTTTTTAATTAAAATTATCTTAATTAAAAAAATCCGTAAATATTTTATAAAAAATTAGAAATGTTATTTTAATATTTTTCGATATAAATTATAACTAAATTCTAATTTAATAATTTAAAAAGTTAACCGTTATTTTTTAATAACTAATCGTATTATTATTAATCTTAAATTTCTTTATTATTTAAAACGTAATTATTTAAATACTTATTATAAGTACTAATATTATATATAAGTCGTTAACTTATATAATTATTGTTTTCGTTTTTAAAATTTTATATTATTATTTTTAAGCTATAATCTGTTATTACTTTATAATTTATTCGTTTAATTTCCTTACTAACTTTAAGGCTTACTTTAACTTTTCGTAATATTTTCGTTAAATATTAATTAGGAACTTGCCGTTATATATCTTACCGAATTTAATTAATTTAACGTATTACTTCCGTAAAATTTTTTTTTAACAAAAGTTTATTTTCTTAATTATTAAAAATATTAATTCCAGGACATATTTTATAAAGTTATTATTATTTTTTCGGACAATCTCGTACTTATAATTTTTATAAATATATGCCGTAAAGTCCTAATTATAAGTTTATCTGTTTTCAGTTATTATTTTTAAAGTATTTATTAAATAATTATTATAATCGATTTTTTCGTAAGTTTTTCCGGAAAATATAAATATAATTAAGGAACCGTTTAAAATATTATTTCGTATCGTATAACGGATTCGTTTTTTCGGATACGAAATTATATCCGGTTTTATTAATTTAATAGGTTATAAAAATAACTAATTAAAATTGATATAATCCTATATATTAAAAACGTACGCTTTAATCTAGAATTCGCGTTTAAAGCGGTCTTAGTCCTTAGGTCCGTTATAAATAACGAAAAACGTTAACGATACCGTTATTATTATAATTAATAAAATATACGAATAATTATTACTGATATATAGCTTATATCATTTTAGCAATAGTTAATTAATTAATAATAACGCGAATTAAACGAATTAAACTTGTAATTATTAAATATAAGGGATATTAGTTATAGTATTATATTAGGTTAACTTACGTATATTTCTCGTATGCGTATAGCTTTTATATAACCTAATAACGGAATAAATATCTTCCGATTAAAAGGACCTTTTCTATATATGGGGTGCATTTAGCACCCCCTGCTAGCTGACAAAATCCCTAGAATATTTTAATAGAAAAACTCTTATGTTTATCTTCTTCTAGGTTTTTTACCGTATATTAATTTTATAATAATACTTTTAAAGCTCTTATTAAATACTTTAATCGGTTTCGATAATCGCGATTATACTAACGGGTTATTATTAAATTAAAATCTATACCTTTAAATTAATATTATTTTAAAATCTTTTAATTTAACTTTTATCTAAATTAGTAATTATATAAATTTATTAAATCTATTTTTACGTATTTTTTATTTTACTTAATTATTTCCTACTATTATCGTTTAATAGTTATTTTATTAAGTAATAATTTAATTTACTTTTTTAAATACTTTATTTTCGTAATAAAGTATTAATTATTAACATAATATTTTAATAAATTTATAACGGGAGTTTAAGAAGTTAAAGTTTACTATATTCGTTTACTAAATAATGCGAAAGTTATATAAAAGGTTTATTAGTTATTCTAATAAAAAATTCCAATATAATATATATTTAACTAAATCTATATATAGTACAAGTATTACCGGGTATTATAATTTTCTATCAGTAAAGAAAAATATTATAATCTTTTAAATATACTTCCTTTATAATATATTTAAAGTAATAAAAACAAAATTAAACTCTTTAATAATTTTTTTATAAAACTTAAAAAAAATATTACTATACCAAGATTTATAATATTAATCAAAATGTTATTATTATATAATTATATCTATCATTAAAATATATAGAGGAAATGGTTTTTTTTAAATATAAAAACTAATTAGAAAAAATAGCTATATTAGATTTGTTTAAAATGCGTTCGGATATGTAATAAATACTCTACCTAGTTCTTATTATTTTAATATTATAAATTTTCACATACTTTTTATATATTTTATTAAGTGTTATATTATTTACATATTACGTTTTTATATAAAAGCTATATATTACTTTTTTTACAGCTACTACCGACCCGCTACTATTTTAATTATTTTATAATACCTATTATATATTTTTAAATAACTTAACAATATAACCTTTCCTATTAGGCTTTTATAACTTTTTTAATCCTTATTATTTATAAATAAAAAAAATAAAATCTATTTAATTTTGCAATTTTTCGTTACAAAAATACGTATAAGTAAAATATAAAATATAAGCAATCATCACCGTGAAAACCATTGATAGTTGCCGTGTTCGAAGATACTGGGTAGAGTATCTATCGTGTTAATTATTGGTGTAATTACTTCGTGTCTTTGGCTCAGCCTGGATAATACGGCTTGAACCCAACGACCTTGCATAAAATATAAGCAAAAATTCTAACTTTAAAAAAAAGGTAGCTTAAAAAATGTTTTAAAGTGTTTAGCCCTATAACGTATCTAATAACTCTTTACTTAATAATAACAATAAAAAAATTTAAAATTTTAACGTATATATATTATATTATAAAAAGTTTTATTCTCTTTATTACGTTTATTAAGGTAACCAATTTATCGATTCTTTTTTTAATATTAAACCGGCCGGTAGTAGATGTAGTAAAAATAATATATACCTTTTATTTAAAAACTAATATATAAGTACTATAACTCTTTATTAACTTTATTCTTATATAATAAATATTTACTTTCGTAACGTTTTATCTACTTTATTTAAATTTAATTAACAGTAATAATAGCTACTAATTTTTAATCTCTATTTTTCTTAATTAGTTATAAATGGGTGGGTTCGTAGATTTTGTATAGGGAAATGTGGGGCGTGAAGGGGGTGTTTGATTTAAATGTTCGGGGTCGACATTATCGTGTTACGTGAAAGATCTGTTCTAAAAAATGGACGCGGCGCTGCAATCAGTAATCGGAGCTATCATGGCGGTCCGGAAGACGTACCCAGGACACATACTGCATTTCGAACCACAGATTCTGCCAGCGGAGATCCTGGCAGAGTTGATTAGACGATGCCATGTCTTCCGGTTGGAACGGGTGGACAAGAACCATCCCCCCGTCTGCAGACTCCCACTGCAAGCCCGTAAGGAGTCTACAAGGCTCCAAAAATGCTACCTGTTGGTGACTCACTTCCCGAGACCGGTACTGGTCAAGCCATCGTTCAAAGTGCCTCCTGGCCGCAGCGACAAGGACAAAGATGGTCCGACACATACTGTGATGAATCAGAAGAATGCCTTAGCCACCTCCCGGATATACAGGGGCTTGACCGCCTTGCGCTATGCGTAGCGCTTCATTGGTCTGACATCCTCATCGAAAGCTTACATTCGAAGCTCATATGAGATACCGTAACCGCGGCACTCGCACCCCTATGGTCTGAGACTGATCACGCGAACGTCGGAAGCTTTGGACTCCTTCTGACCAGAAGCGGACAAGGCAAGAAACGAGTGAATCAAATTGACCAGCTTGAAATGTAGGAAATTCTTCAAGATTTTCTTAGCTGATTCTAAACCTGATTCCACCGCTATACCTACTGCTCTCTTAAACGAAAGTCGTTGCTCAGCATTTGTATCTCCCCGGCTCGTAGACTCTTGGCCGCAGTCCCGCTCTTAGCAGTTGCAACTCCGCTCTTCTCCCAGAACTCTCATCCTCTTCGCTCCGAGTACTTTCCCCGGAGTCATCGACAGGCGGCTGGTCACGTTGCATGTTAGCTTACTGTGGATTGATACTTGATTGGTGGCAGAATAGTGTTTCATACCTCTAGTGTCAGTGGAAGCCCTCCGGAGAACGATGAGTAAATATCCGTTTGAGATACTTCACTCTTCCTTCTCTTTCTTGGAGAAGAAAGTTCTCGCAATTCAGAGGCCGACTTTCGCGACACGATCTTCCTTTTACGACTGGTTGGGGATTGGGTTCTTTCGGGGCGTTCAGCTGTCAAGTCAGGTCGTGGCGCAAGCACTTCGTTACAAAGCATGGGGTATTCCCAGCTGAATCTGTAGTGATTTCCGGCAAGAACATGTATGGTCCACAGTGCAAGGTTAACTGTCACTTTAGAGTACGCGTCATGATCTTTGTCAGTTCCGAATCTCCAAGGAATAGAGACATATTCCATGAGTCCATACTCCCTCACCCCTTTCTTCAGACTCTCATAATCGAGACTTAGTCCAGTGGATTCTTGACATCATCAGCAGCTCATCCTTACGTGACGGACGAAAGACTTACCGATGTAAGAGTCTCGTGGCCTAATCCGAAAGATAAAGGCTTCGTCGGTTGTGAGGATACAGCCATAGCGGCATTCGAATTCCACACAATAGGTGTATGCCTGTCTTATCGGCATGTGCTCGTTCCTTTCAATGATCTCAGCCGGCGACCATTCTCCTGTCCTTTTGTCTGTGCATCGCCCTTGTCGAATTTTCTCGCTGGTCCATTTACATGCTGGTTTGTAATCTTTGGGAAACCTCTCTGTAGCAGTTTTCATATCCACCTCCTCGGATGGCAGAACGGCACCTGCATCCGGCATTTTAGAGCGCCTCCTTCTGGCCTTCTCCGCTTTTTCCTTATTAGAGGCGCCCGCTTGGAGGTTCTCTATGCCGGTTTCTCTTCTCGCTTTCGCATCCGTTGGTTCTGTCGTTGAAGCCTGTTGCTCGCTGCTCGGATGCTTTCCTGTTTCCTGTTTCCATATAGACGGATGCAAGGTGCCTTCAGTGGCCCTAAGAGCCGCTACTACGATCTTACGGTTCCAATTGTCCAGAATGCTAACTGTTGGGGCTTCGTGGTGACTGACTTTACGGTCTCCGTCATCGATGTGAGGTAAAGGTGGAAGTGAATTGCGCTTTTCCCGTGCCTCGTTCATTAATCGGCCACCATATATGGTTTCTAACGTCTCGAAGTTGAACTCATCCCATTTTCTTAATTCTCTTGGCCATAGGTAATCCTGGCTGCTAGTATTTCCGCCGGTTCTCTGCCTTGGCCTCTCGATATGAGGGTTTCTCTCTGTGAGCAATGCGAATATGGACTCTGCCTCCGCGCGTGCTTGGGTCATATTTGTGCAAATTGGTTTCGATTGAAAACTTCCGAGAGTAAGCTAAACCTAGACATCGTATTGCCGTATTTCGCTCATCTTTAACCCCTAGGTGTATGCAAAACGAGGCTCTACCCCTGGACTTCCCAAGACGACGACACTACCGTTAGAGAGCAAGTCGTTATCATTTGGCGAGGAGGCTGCATATTTCTACGACCCGTTGTTACATCCTATGCAACCTTCCACGGCAACTTAAGGGGGCCCTTGATTGGCTCCAACCCCGCTTTGTGCCGATATTTTGACATGATCACACTGATTGTTGCATCCCTTCTCGGATCAGGAGACCGCCCCTAAGGTGGCATTGCGTAGATAAGAATATGCGGTTGGTACTTCACTTCCAGCACGAGCCATGACTTGTTAATGTTCATTATGAGTCATAGGTCACTCCACGAACTGATGTGAGATGGGCAAGCGTCAAAACCAATTACCTCACTCGTACGCTCCTCTGCTGCCTCCATGTAAAGGTCCGAAGCTGCATGCATTCAAGCATCAGGACTCTCCAATTAAATGGGGCCGAAGGCTCGACGAAAAGCGCACTGATGCATCTGGCATACAGGGTTTCGTCTTCGAGGTAGAGATTGAGTCTAAACGATATGCTTTGAAGGTGGTAAGTCACAGTCGCGATCAATCCAGGTTTATCTCGAATAACATCCCGACATGCAGTTCAAGTTCTCTCATCCTGCTGACTCGAAGAACTTCTGGGGAGCCTACCTGGGAGATGATTGTCCTCTAGATGAGGCTTTATACTATACAGACCCATTCTATGCAGAATGCAGGGCTTATGGACGTATCCAGAATGCCAGAGTCAAGGGACAAATCGGCAAAAGGGAAAAAATCGCGGTGGGGTGTCATGGATACCTGCTCTTAAAGGAGAAAGATAAACGACGACTGGAAAAGATGGGCCTTGATCTTTGCTCTGATGTTATCGACGATGATCTTCGTCAGGCTCTGGGGCAGGATGTCCGCATTCGCGCCATTGTGAAGGATCTGGAAGTGGATCGCAGAGGACTTAACTCAAAGAATATTCACGAAACATTCAGAAGAGTGACCAGGCTGAACTATCTCAAGATTTACAACAATGATATCCGAGCGGAGAATTTCATGAACTGTCGGCTCGTTGACTTTGGCAGAGCCTGGACCGAACCTCATGCCATCCTCAAAGCCATGGACGAGGTCGGGGCCAGGACCCGGAGGAGAAAGGATAGGGTGAATTTTGATGAGATGATTGAGGATGAAGGTATAAAGACAACGTTGAAGGCACTATTAGTACCGGGGCCGGAATATCAGCTGCGCTCTCGCGGTGAGCCAGAATGGGCGAATCCCAAGTTACCACAAAGCTGAGCCAAGATCAGTACATAGGGACAAATTATATGCGCAAGCTCATAGTCACCATGTCTCATATACTTACCTGGGCAATTAGGCTGTCCCATGCCCGCAAAAAGTTATCACGGATGCTCTAGGGTATTGTCACACTTACTAGGGAGCAGCCGCACAGCTCTTGAGAGGGTTGATTGATTTCTAGGAAGCTAGGAAGCGGTGAGCCCACTTGGTGGTGTGATCTACTGATATAGGGCTTCGGAGAGGATCAACGTTGTTCCGAGTGATCCCTATATTTCCTTAGGGGGGCCCTTTTCTGCGACACACCTTTTGATTTTTCTGTTCCTATAACAAAAAGATCACCCCCATAGGCACCCCCCAGATCCAACGTTCCTAAGAAGCTAGATACAAAGGAAATAAAGCTATTAAATGGCTTGCAAATACAGCTTTTACCACCCCCCATCTAAGGAACCGGCTCCCGGGGACTAGTTTTTTGGAAATGCATAGCGATCCCTTTTTAGTTGCCGCGCTAAACGTTCTCACGGGCGAACTTTATCGGGTCGAAAGTGTATATATAGCCCTTTAACTGCTGCGTTAGGCGTCCTTATGGGCAGCTCCTTCGGGGAAGATAAAAAGCAGTAAAGTACCGTATATCCGATTTCAGGTGTTTACCGCCGTCGATAAATAAGAAAGTTCCGGCCGTATCCCGCAAATCCCTTAAGCAGTAATATTGCCGTACGTAAACTTAAAAAGAACGTTTAGGAGCTTTTCTATTTACTTACGGACTGTTTTTTATTCGTTTAGCTTTATATGTTTTTTTATACGTTTAAGCTGGTTATTTCCAACCGCTAAACGCGTTACGCCCGATAGAAGGGCCTTGCCGAAAGCTATTTTAAGCTTATAGCACTTTTCCGGAACCTAATTATGCATTAACGTTTTAATAGCTAAATAAAGGTAACGATAATTTAATGTTTCCGGCAAGTTTTCTTACGTTAAGGTTACGAATATAACGTTTTTTCCCCTTTTAAGTTATTTCCGTTAATATATAAATATCGAATATTATTTTCCGTAACTTTTTAACGGCGTAATAAATATCCCAAATATTTTAACGTACGTAAACTTTGCCAATTTGCGTTAAGCCTATATTAAATCCATTCGCTAAACGATAACAAATAAAAACTGTTATATTACTAAACGTTTTTAAATTTCGGGAATATTATAAATTCGAACGCGAACGTACGTATCGTATTATTTGGCGTACTATTTTTCCGGTTTAAAATGTTTTATTTTAATTAGGTCCAAAACGGCGATATATTAAAGCCGTACCGTATTTACCGTATTTTGTCGGTAGGTACAAACTTTTTTTTTAACAACCGAACGATTTTTTAAATTAAGGAATTATCGTCGGGGTAAAAAAGGTTTAATTTTTGTAAGTATAACGAAAGGATCTTGTTATTTACTATAGCGTTAATCCAGTTTTATAACGAGGTATATCGGGACGATAATATAACCCATTTTTTTAAACCCTAGGGCTTATTTTAAGTCGTTTCGCCCGAGCTAAAGCTCGACGCTTTTGGCGCTGCAAACGTTGCGGCGGACGCTGCAGACGTTATAGCAAATGCTGCGGGCGTCGTTAAGGGTACTGCGGAACCTAAGTACGGAACGTTTACGGCGTTAAGGTTAATATATTGCTATATACTTCGGAAACGAACGTAATAACGAAGTTGCGTATATTAATCAGGTTACGTATCGCAGTTCTTAAGTTTTTTTCCGGTAACAGGGATTACGGAGGACTGGGATAGGTCGATTAATATGTTAGCTTAATCAACTTAATTAAAATGGGATTAACGGGTTAATAAGGAACGAAATGGAAATTAAATAAAAGATTAATCGAAAAAAACGGACGAACTGTATACTCCTTAGCTAAGTAATCGAAGTTATTTTAGACAGTAGCGTTACCGGGTTCATAACTGTTACACTTATTAAGGAATAACCGTACAGCTCTTAAGAGGGTTAATTGATTTCTAGGAAGCTAGGAAGCGGTGAGCCCATTTGGTGGTGTGATTTATTGATATAGGGCTTCGGAGAGGATTAACGTTGTTCCGAGTGATCCCTATATCTCCTTAGGGGGGCCCTTTTCTGCGAC
>QJNZ01001282.1:0-19408 GCA_004155055.1 Monosporascus sp. CRB-8-3 | reverse complement strand
TATTATAATTATATAATAATTTAATTAATTTTAATTATTATAATAATAATAATAAATTTATAAAATTAAAAAATTTATATTTTATAACGTTATATTAAAATAATTAAATATAACGGTAACGGTAAATCCGTTAAGTCGGAAAACGTATTTTTTACAGCGCTGTACTAAATTAATTAGGTACAGCGGCGGCAGTAGGTCCGTTAAATCGGAAAACGTATTTCTTATAACGCTGTACTGAATTAATTAAGTACAGCGACGGCGGTAAATCCGTTAGGTCGGAAAGCGTATTTTTTATAACGCTATGTTAAATTAATTGGATATAACGGCGGCGGCGGGTCCGCTAGGCCTAAAAAGGTATTTCTTATAGTGCCGCTTAAATTTAATTAGGTGTACCGCTTTAAGTAAAGCCGCGAATACTTAAAAAGGTAATTTTTACAGCGCTAGATGTTGCCGCGGGGCCTAACCTTAGGTGCGTTTTCGGTTAGTAATTCTTTATTTTAACGTTTATTTTCGTTATATATTTTTTCGTTTTGTTAAATTAATTAAGCGTAGAGATTATAGTAAGTTTTTCGGCTTAAAAAAGTAACTCCTTTTTTTTAACGTTTTTTTTCGTTATAACTTTTTTTGTTACGTATTTTTTTATTATTTACTTTTTCGTTATATTATATTTCGTTATATTTTTCTTTATTTTGTTAAGTTAATTAATTATTAAAATAATAGTAAATATTTTAGTTTTAAAAGGTGTTACGTATTAGTAAAAGTAAATTTGTTTATAATGAATATAAGCCTGTTTATAGCTATACGATAATTTAATTAGATATATCCGTTAAAGTGGGCCCGTTTCGAGGTATACGATAATTTAATTAGGTGTATTAGTAGAAGTAGGCCGATTAGGTTTAAAATAGTAATTTTAATAGTAATCCGTGGATTTAATTAGGTATATTTGTTAAGGCGGGCCTGTTTCGGGGTATGTAACGATTTAATTAAGTATATTAGCGAAAGTGAGCCGATTAGGCTTAAAAAGGGATTTTTTATAACGGCGCGTAAATTTGATTGGGTATATTAGCGGAAGCGGGCTTACGTTGAAATGTGCGACGATTTAATTAGATATATTAGCGGGAGCGGGCCGATTAAATTTAAAAGGGTATTTTTTATAACGGCGCGTAGATTTGATTGGGTGTATCGGTAGGAGCGGGCCGATTAGGTTTAAAATAGTAATTCTGATAGCGACCCGTGGATTTGATTGGGTATATCCGTTAGGGCGGGTCCGTTTTGAGGTATGCGACGATTTAATTAGGTGTATTGGTGGGAGCGGGCCGACTAGGTTTAAAATAGTAATTTTGATAGCGATCCGTGGATTTGATTAGGTGTATCCGTTAGGGCGGGTCCGTTTCGAGGTATGTGACGATTTGATTGGGTGTATTAGCGGGAGCGGGTCGACTAAGTTTAAAAAGGTATTTTTTATAACGCCGCGTAGATTTAATTGGGTGCACCGTTATTAGTAAAGCCGCGAATATTTAAAAAGGTAATTTTTACAGCGCTAGACGTTACCGCGGGGCCTAACCTTAGATGCGATTTCGGTTAGTAAATCGAAAGTTTATATAACATTACGTTATTTATATTATAAAAAAGAAATTTTAATAACGGCTTTTATAATGCGTTTAAAATTATTATAGCGGTTAATAATATTAAATCCGGATTTATAAAAACCGGATTTATTTTTTCGGTTTTAATTACGTTCTTTATAAATTAAAAATTCAAGTTATATTTATACTAACTCTTTTTTAATTTATCTTTATTAATTTTATAATTTCTTTATTTACGAATACTTTTAAAAATATTACCGAAACGATTTAATATAACCGTTATTTATAAAGAAAGATTAGAAATTATTAAAGTTACTTATTTATAAAGATAATTAAATCGATTAATATTTTAAATAAAAAATAACTTAATATTTTTATACGACTTTTTTTTTTTAAAAAAGGGTTACTTTTGCGAAAGAAATTACGTTTTTAATAAATGCTAGAAAATTAAAAATAAATATTTTAAAAAAAGAGAGACTTGTTATAAAGAAAGTATAAGTTTTTATAATAACGAAAAAAGGTAATAATAAATAATCGTAATTAATAACGGTTAAAAAAATCGTTATAAAAATATTTAAACGAAAAAAGGGAAATATACCGTTTAAAATAAATACGGATATAATACGGGTATTTATAAAAGAAAAATATAAAAGCGTTAAAAAATAAAAAATATTTTTAATTTAAATTAATTAAACATATTTATGCTAAGTAATATACTATTAAGGTATTTAGCTATATATATATATATAGAAAGTTAATTTATTTACTAAGTACGTATATAAAAAATTACATAAACGTAACCGGAAAACACTTTTTAAAAACCGTCCCTTTTTAATTAAAAGCCGGAAAAACGTAATACGGGTTATATAATACGGTAATTAACGGTAATAATACCCGATTAATTAATTAATTTCTAACGCTTTTAATCGTAATTAATTTTAAAAGCTAATTATCCTTTAATTATCGCCGATATAATAACGGAGCCGAAACCTTAATTAATTTAACTTTTTTAAGCTGGCGCTATTTAAAGAAACGGGAATTTAAACTGGATTTAAATTAGCTATTTTTTAAAACTAACCGAAATAAAGTACTTAAACTTATTTTAATTAAAAAAGACATTTAGGCTTATAACTACTAAGTTATTAAGTTATTAAATATATTTATATTTACCAAATTCTAATTTATTATCGTAAATTACTTAGTATAAAAGGTTCTTTTATATATATAGTTTTCTTTTATAATATCTTTTTTATTATATAACTTATAAAAATATTTTACTTTATTTAAAAATATTAAAATTAAAAAATATTTATTTTATAAATTAATAAGTAAATACATTAAATGTTATAATTAAAATAAATAATTTAATAATATTTAACGTTTGTTATATTTATATCAAAATTATATATTTTTTATTTTTCTAATAAAAAAATAACTTTTTATAAATATTTATAATTAAATCGATATTAAAATTAAAATGCGAAAGATTTTATAAGAAATATATACCTATATATTTTATTAAACAACTTATATCTAATAACGTTAATAAAAATTAATAAGAATATTATAAAGGTTTTACGAAATTTAATTATATGTAAAAGGTTAAAAAATTAAATTATACTATAATAACATAGAAAAGTAAAAACGAAATAATAATTAAAGCTATTACCGATTTATTTTAAGTAATATATATATTGTAAAAATTAAAATAATTACATTTTATAAATAAACTATAAAAGAAAAACTGTTTTTAATATAAATATTATAAAAGATATACCGTTACGATATTAAACTATGAAAATATAATATATTTATACTTTATATTAGAAAATATTAAAGTAAGTGTTTTATTATATTATAGGGTATTTCTAAATATTAGTAATTTAAAAGGTTTTAAATAAAACTTAAAATATAAATATATATATACAAATAAAGATTAATAACGTATATATCTTAGTTTTTAACGTAATGTATATTTAATTATTTAATATATAATGTCTTTTTAAGTTTATCGCTTTAAGAACAACATATTAAATATTTCTTTTAATTTTATATCGTAGAATATTAATATTAAATATAAATAGATATAAATATATCGTAATTAAACTTTACTAGAAGAAATAAATGCTTTAATTTATTCTTTAAATTATCTTCTCTTTTTATATATTATATTTCGAAATCCTTATTTTTAATTTAATTACTACGTTTTAAAATTAAAATATAGTATAAAAGTCGATAAAATATACTTAATTAATCATATTTCGAAATCTTTAACGAATATAAAGCTGTTCTTTATATAACGTAATTTCTAATTAAAATATTACGTATAAGTAAATATATTTAAAGATTCCGCCGATAAATAATTAAATAAGTTAATAAAATATTAAAAAAGAATAATTAATGTAAATTAATAATATCTTTGCCGGAAATATTAACATAGTCGTTATATATATAATATGTAAATTCTATATTTGTAATACATTTATTTAATATATAAATATTAATTATATATATTATAACATAAATCCGATTTTCTATTTTACGCTTAAACGCATAGTAGGATATTAACTTTTTATATTATAATACCTAAGTTATATTTAAAATATATATTTCAAAACTAAAAAGACTAAACATTAAAAATCGTATTATTATATAGGTTAAATATATTAAATTATAAAAATACATATTTTTATAATTACCTAACGATTAAAATAAAATTTTAGAACATTATATTTATTATTTTATAATTAACCTTATATCGAGAATATAACCCGTTTAAAAGATATAAGAAATAGAAGAGATTACGTAGGATATAAGTTTAAATGTTCTTTATATATTTATAAAATTTTATATTTATTTTTTTTTAATATTCGAAAACTCTATATAAGCGTAACCGAAAAGTATTTTTAAAACACTTATTTTCTTTCGATAACGCCGGATAAAAAATGTAATAGAAATTTCGCAGCGGATAAAAAGTAATTAGTTAGGTAAACGATTTATTTAATTAATTTTTAAAGCTTTTAATTATTCCAGATATTACAGATATAATAATACAGTTAAAATATTAAAAAGGTAACTTTTTATATTGTCATTATTTAAACATAGCGTTTTAAGCTATATTCGAACTATCTGTGTTTTATATTTAATTATAATAAGGGCTTTAAGTTTATTATAATTAAAAAGATTTAAGCTAGAAATTATTATCTTAATAAAACTGCCGGATATTATAAAAATCTCTTTTTTACTTTATAATTATATAAATAAAATTTGTAATAATTATAATTATAAATGAATTTATTTTTTTTAAAAAAAACCTAAAAACTCTTTTATAATTTTTCCATTGGTACACAGGTTTAAAAGTTAAATTTATTAATATATAAATTTAATATTAATATAACGTACTATATAACCAAATCGGCTTATTACTTTAACTTCCTTTATTTTAAACTTTTAAAATATATTTTTTAATATTAACGTTAAAAACGATTTATAAACGAGATAGGATAAAGTTTGTTATTTAAGTTAAAAACCAAAACTTATAACTAAATTATAAAAATTTATATTCTATTTATAATATCCCCGTATTTACTTTAAAAACCCAATATTACGATATATCTTTATAGATAAAAACTGGCTGTAATTTGCGAAAATAAAAATTAATTAAAAATAAATCTCTTATCGAACAAATTCTTAATTTATAAATGTTAATATTTTTATTTTATTTTAATATATTAAAATATAATCACTTTACTATTAACTAAGAGATTACTATATATATCTGAGTTAATTAAATACTTAATCTTATTAAACGATAAAAGAAATTAAAATTATATTTTAATCGAAAATTATATTATCTAAAATATTTATATAAAAATAAAAATAAAAAGTGTTTAAAAACATTTAATTTTTAGAGATTATAATTACGCAATACAGTAGTACGAAAAAGTATATTTATAATTTTAATAAAACTTCTATTAAAACTTTTTATAAAAGTAAATATAATTATTATTAATATTAAAAACCGAAAAAAACTTAAATAAACTTAATAAAATATTAAAGGTAATTTAAAATAATATAATTTACTTATTTTTAATTTACGCCTTATTATTATTATTATTATTACGAGAAAAAAGAATTTTCACTAGTTTGCTAATAACTTATATTTATTTAATTAAAAACTTAATATAAACGAAAACGGCTATATAATAAATACATTAAACTTATAATAAATTATATATTTCGGTGAATTTATTAAAATACGTATTAACAATTCGAAAATATTCTTTTTTATTTTTAATAAGCCGGAAGTTATTATTTAATTAAATTTAAAAATTATTATAAAATTAATAATAGTATTCTATTTTATATTATTATTTCTCTATCCGCTTTAACCTTTTAACGTATTTTATTTTTCTATATAAAACCGCGTTTTTAGTATATATTAACAGATTTATAAGATATTATAATATTTATATAATTTAAAAAGTTTTATCGCCGGCTCTTACGATACATTTAAAGTTATTATAATAACTAAATATATTAATTTCGGATTTAGAAAAATTTCACTTATTTTATTCGATTTTAAGTGCTTTTTTTAAGTTAAAATGTTAATTATTCTTATACGAATCGATTTTTACTTATTTCTATTAATTTTATTATTTTCTTATTTATAAAAACCTTGAAAAATATTATTAACACTATTCGATAAAAACGTTGTTTATATAGAAAAATTAGAAACTACCAAAATAATATACCGATAAGAATACGTATATTAGTTAATTTTTTAATAAATAAAATCTTAATATTGTTATATAAAAACGTGTTTTTTATATTAAAAAAAGGTTACTTTCGTAAGACGAATTACGTCTTTAATAAACGCCGGAAAATTAAATTTTTACGTTTAGTATATAAAAAGTAAAAACGTTTATAATTAGAAAGAAAAGTTATAATAAGTTTTAAAAGGTAATAAATGTTATAAATAATAAATATACAAAAATATAATCTCTTTAAAAAAGACGTAACCGTGGAACTAAATTAAATAAATAGATAAATTATGTTATCGATTACTAAGCTTTATTAAACCTTAACCTTATAAGCGTCTTACTTTAAAATAATTTTAAACTGCTTAATTATATAAACCCCTATCGATAACCATTCTTAACGGAATTCTGGACGGTTTTCGCAATCTGAAATAACCGGATAAATTATCGTTCGTAATTTTTTTTATATCGATTTAAAAATTAAACTTCGACGTTTTTAAGCCCGTTATTATTATTATTCAGTTTTGCCAGTAATTTTTCTATAAACCGGATATTTTTTAATATAAATTTGCGTAAAAACCAATTATTTCCGCCGTTTTAAATTAAATCGTATCCGAAAATTAAAAGCAAAACCCCATTTTTTTCGGATAAATTATTAATATCGACGGAAGTATCGATATATTTTGCTCGGTTAATTATTTTATTTCAATCGGATAACTTAATTAAAACGGTTTCTGTCGAGATTCCGGAAGTACGGAATACTAGGATTTTATATTCGGACTTGGCCGGTATATTTTAATTATCTTAATTAATAAAAGTTTAAGAAAATGCCTTAAAATTAATTAAAGTTAAAAAAATAACTGGTTTGGAATTTTTAACCTTTTTTTCTAATTAACATCTAATATTTTTAATTGTAAAACTGGTAAAAAGTTATAAAGTAATTATTTTATACGGACTTAAGGTTTACCGCGAAAAGCTTAATATTTTTTAAGTTATTATTTAAAATTCCCCTTATTAAACTAGCCAAAAAGCATAAGGTTTATCAGGGTTAAAGTTTATCGATATTACGTAATCGGTTTCGGAATAAGGTTTTTCGTAACCGAGGTATAATTTATTGTTACCGTAAAAACTATTAATAATTACCGTATTCGAAAATACTGGGTAAAATACCTATCGTATTAATTATTAATATAATTACTTTATGTCTTTAACTCAGCCTGGATAATACGGCTTAAACTTAACAACCTTGCATATAAAAATATAAATAAAAAAGAAATATAATATTTATAATAAACCCGGCTATAATACGCGTATTTATATAAAGATTATAACAGCGTTTAGTAATAATTAATTTGTTAATTTAAATTAACTTATTTCGTTATAATTATTTTATTTAAATTTATTTCTAAGAAATATTACTAAATAGCGGATTTATTTATATAGCCGACTCGCTTATATACTATATTATAAGTTAAATAAAACGAAAAATATTTTTCTTATATTAAATATTAAAAATCTCTTTTTTAATTTATATTAAATCAGTTATATAACATATTTTACTAAGCGGATGCATTTTATATATACGTAATAATTAATATTATATATATATATATTTATTAGTTTATATAATTAAAACCCGAGCGAGTATTTAAAAACCGTATCTTTTTAATAATATTTAATATAAATTTTAATAACGTTTTTTAATAGAATTAAATTTAATAATTTTATATAGCATTAATTTAATTACTTTTTATTCTCTTAAAGTAATTAATCTAATTATTACTTATATTATAAAGAAATTAGATTTTTAATTAATTAGCTTTTTAAACTGGTATTACTTTTTACACTTAATTCTTGCAGGCTTTTAATATTATAAACATTTAAAAAAGTAAAATCTTTTTCTTTTATAATTATTAAGTTATTATATTCTTATTTATAAACATATATTTATATACCATAATATGTTTACCGGTTAATTCTAAGATAATAAAATAAAATCGTATTTAACTGTTTTAAAAATAAAATAATAAGCTATTTTAAATTATAAATCTAAACTATTTTTAAATTCCGTATTATAAGAACTGTATTTAAAATACTTATAAAATACTTAAATTATTTTAAATTAAAAGAAATAATGATATTAGTAAATATATTTAATAACTATTTAATATTATACTAATATTTAAAAACATTATTTATTTAAAATAATTAAATTAAGATAATTTGTAATTATTATTATAGTATTATAAGCAGTTACATAAATATTTAATAAATAAATAAATTTTATAATAAAAATATATTATTTATATATTTATAACACTATCAAGATTATTATAATAAATATATTTTTTTAATAAAAATCTCTTATAGAATATACAAATATTAAAAATATAAATTACATACTAATTATATAGTATTCTTATATATTAACTCTAGCCGGAATTAAATTTAAGTTAAAGTTTATATTAAAATAATAATAAACATTTTTAAAAAACCTCTATTATTAAGATAATAAAAAAGATACTATATAAAATCTATAATATTATATATATAATAAAAAATAAAGAGTTTTGTAATTAAGCAATTAAATATATTATAAAAAGATATTTAAACAATAATAATTAGATTTTTTTTAAGTAATATATATAAGAATAAACCTAAGCAAAAACTTTAATTATTATAATGTAACTTAATAAATAAATTGATTAACTTATCTTCTTTAAAAAAGCTTAATAATTTCGTAGAATCGTATGGAGCCGTTTTATAAATATTAATAAACTTTTAATTAATTCATTTAATCTTAAAGAATACCAATTGTTTTAAAAAGAGTATTCCTTATTTACGTAATAACTAATATATACTTAAAAATATTTTCTTTATACTTTACGTAACAGGGTATAAATTGAATTTTAATAACATTTATTATAACGTAAGTAATTAAATTATACGATAGTTAATCGAACTTAAAATATATTATATTTAATTTATAATTAAGTGAGTTAAATTTTGAACATAATAATTTAATTACGAATAGTTTAATTAATTAAATAAAATATATAAGTTATAATATAAATTAATTTTATAAGGTTATAAAATACCAACTAACTTAGAAAAATATATAAATAACTTTTTATTTAAAACGTAAATAATATGTTTACTTAAATAAGAACATAAACTTTTATATCTATTAATTAATTAAGACCTTTGTAGTCTTTTATTTTATAAAACCGTTAAAGATATTATAAAATACTTGATATATAATATACTATATTAATGCTACGGATATTTATTTTTATGTTATATTATCACATAGAAATATATATATTTATTTACTACGAAACACTTTTAATTTTTTTACATATAGTAAATTTTAAATTTAAAGTTAATATACTATTAAATAAATTATATAATACGTTATTATAGAATATTCTTATATATTTTCAATGGGAATTTAATTTAATAAATATTACCAAATCTATTAAACGATTTAATAATCTCCCATTTTTATTAAAAGAAAAATTATATAACTAACCCGATTAATTTATCCGAAGAAATATAAATTATAAAATAATATTTTTTTATAATCTCGTATTTTATAATATAAATGATTTATGGCGTAAAAGGATATATTTATTATCTGGGTGTAATTAATGTATTAAATCATAAACAGCTGCTTTTTCGTTGAAATATATCTCTAGGCTTTATAAAAGCTATACGGGTATAAAAAGCGTACCTAATTAGCCTATTAAGAACAACACATCTAATGTCCCTTGTATCTGACAGCTATAGCACACCTGGCTAGCCGACAGTTACCGTTGCAATCGGTAGGTTTAAGTAGTGCTAATAGTATGTGTAACCCCTGCAGGCATCTAGTGCAGAAACGAGACTGACTGCTTGAATAGAAAGGGTCGAGGATGTATAAGACGACCCCTGCGCTATGCATAGTGCCCCATTTATCTGCCTAGAACGGTTAGGTAGGTTGCAAAAGGCACTCTATGCAGGATTATAAGAGAACAGCACTATTCGTGCTGGTAGATTTGCGGAATTCAGTCGTCCGCCACTGCTAAGCCGAGATTCGCAGCCCAGATACCATAAGTCGAGTGTCTGGTATCTATCTTGCGCAGGGACGAGGGGAACAGGCCAGGGGTCGATTGCAGTTCACCATATCGCCCACGGTTGCTTCCGCCTTACTATATGGTTGGACATGGTGGCCTTGCCCGGCTATTTTGACGCCGGACCTACGGACAAAAAGGCGACATCGTCTCTGGATTTTCATATGCAATTAACCATTATTCAATACCTGATCAAAAATAGCTAGGTCTTGGCTGAAATAGATAACTAGCCCCTACTTGGTTGGGACACCTTTCAGCCGCGCGCTCCACTCTGTGCTTTATCTCAGCTGCCGGACTTTTTCGTTGCTTTTTTTCTTTTTTCCCCTCCAACGAGCTTGTAACAAGTCGCAGCAACTTCCATTCATAACGTAGCCGGATGGTAGCTGACTTATTTTGAGTTTCAGCGTCCCCACTCGGCTGACCGACGGAGCTTGCCTCCAAGGCTTGGCCTTCTCCGCAACTTACGCTATGCGAGGCGCGTACACTCGGCCTGGCGCCCTAGTTTGCATACGAGTTCCTTGCGCCTCTCATCTACGGCCCGGCCGCCACCATCCAGGAGATGATTCTGCATTGCAGTCCTCTCGTTCCCTTGCTGGAGAAGTCATGTCCAATAGATACCCCAATAGCTTGATAAAATCGTCCAAGCTGTACTTAATGAAGTGGCACGCAGGTTATAGAACGTCTAGAGAGTCGACACATCTTTAAGGCTACCGCAGAACCAAAGGACTTCGTGAAGAAGCTGCCTGGCTAACAGGCGGAACAGCCGAGCTTGAAGATCCACATGGGTCTAGCAAAGCCGGCCAAGACGGGCTAATGTAATGGACTTTTGTAACGCCGAGGAAATATGGTATTTTTGATGAGGTTGATCGAAAGTAAACAAGAATCCGGAGATACCTTACGAGTAAAGGAAAAAGGAAAAATTATTCCGTCTGGGGAACCTGGAAGGTGGGCGCCTTGGCCTACTTTAGCTTTTGAGTTTATCGTGATGTACGGTATCCCAACCAACTATGGACAAAGGTCGTGGCTATGGACTGAGTGGATCCCATCGCGTAAGACGGGGAAAATGCGGCCCAATGTTCTCTAAATTCTCAGTATAAAGGAGAGTCATGCCACCGGCAGAGTTCAATTGTGTCAAGTCAACACTCGCATCAATCCTCAGAATTATAATTAGGCTCTGCAAATTTCTCACCCAACACAATGAAGCTCTCCGCTTTCGCCGTTGTTGCTACCGCCTTCCTTTCCTCCACGGCATGGGCTGCTGTCCCTGGCGTCCCCCGCGACATTGTCGATGCTGGCGGCATGCTTGAGCCTAGACAATGCGGTGCTGCCGGTTCCTGCAAGGGAACCGGAGGCGGAAAGCTATGTAATGATCGCGTGAGTACTGAAAGGAGCCTACTCTCTGAGCCTTGAATCTCATGCCTCTGGTAGTGCAAGCAGTGCTCCGGCCCTTCAGGGAAATACAAGTCCGGCGAATGCTGCGGTTTTGCTTGGCAGTAAGTCTTTTCCGAAGGGACCGCTGAAATACCCGATGATGCCGAAAATTATCTAATAACCACTTCAGGACTTGCTGCTGTTATTACGATTAAAGTCCCCCCTTTAACCCTTCCAAGTCGGAAACCTATGCGAACATCCTACCTGCAGCCAGTCTGAACTCGCGGTTTGTTCGCGCAGCTATAGGATAGGGACAAGCCAATTCTAGGCCGGCCCCTGCCCGCTGGTAGAGAGATCGCTCCAGCCTCTGGCGAGGAGGTGTCTCATACTTGTCGCAAGAAGGGGCGATGTTCCGTTCTGCCTAGAGAATCAGCTACCGGAAGCAAGAAGGATCATGAAATGATCGCAAATGAGTCGAAACATACGATTCTGGTTGGGTGTATTCATGGGATCGTATTCTTTCTAGTCTAGCAAAGTTTTCAATATATTTCAGAGTGTGCCCTGCGCGATTCGCGGACACTCTTTCCTCGCCACAAACAAATGCTAAAATCAAAACCGGAAATCAAGGCAACGTTTAGCAACCCCCTCGAAGAGAAAATGGACTAGATTGTAGGAGGAGCGAGGGAAATCAGAAGTAAGGGCTTGACTGCCATACGCCTGCCATAAACGATCGAATAGTCCTGGCAAAACCGCTAACCCTATAGGTGATGGGGAGCAACGCAACGACCTTGATAGTTTAAATCTTCAACTAACGTTGTGAACGAAACTTTGAAACACCAGCCCCAAAAGGAGCGAAAAATGCCCGCATTGGGCCACAAGGCCCTCTAAGGGTTGCTATGGTCCCCCGAGCATTGAATTGACAACCGTGGAAACCCAGTTGTGGTCCCAGAGCAGACCCCGACCGCGAAACACTTGAGGGCACGTCACTAACCACGACAGGTCCATAGACAACAGCATCGCTACCCGCGGCGTGCGAGCCGCATGTCAACTCCACATAGCTCAACGACGGAGCCCAGACGATCAATATCAACACTACAGCCACGGACAGATTGCCGGTTTCGCCTGTCAACCCGACAAACATTGCAACGTCCCAGTCAGACAAAACGGCATCATCTACTGCGCGAAGGAAGCACCAGACACCAGGCACGCTACGATCCATGCCACGCAATACTACAGATCACAGACAAACTCGTCCTCTGTCGCCTCTTCTGTGAAGAAGGATTGGTCTCTCTTCGATATACATCAACGTCTGCGGACCTTCGTGCGGGGGGCCTGGGGCCTTCTCATCTGACGAGTTGAAACCGAATGGAGCATTGTACTGCGTTGAGCTTGGACCGGGCTAACGTAATGAACGGCGGCGCTGGTCGATAGACGATAACACATACAGCCACATAGGAACCCAGCAGGAGGCAACGAGAATATACAGAGATATGGTTCTCGGCATATACGAGCCCGGGGGGACACGGACAGACAAAATAGACAAAGCTGAGCGTTAGGGAGAGACGGGAGGTATGCAGATACAATACATGGTGCCTGGCACCGACGGAGCTGGAACACGAGGATACGAAAGAGAGATTCTAGAAGATGATATGGAACGAGAAGAGCAGATTGAGGATTTATGTCCCGTCAGCATTTCGGTAAAGCTCCTAACGCGGTATCTACGTATCTTAGCCTCACCGAGTCCCGGACGATAGGCCTAGGGCCGTCAGGATGGGGTGGTGCATATGAGAACTAGCGCCCTGAACTCGGCACATGCCTGATACAACTGGCATAGAGGGAGTCCAAGTGGAACAAAGGACGCCGCTTCCTCTCTGAGAGAGTGTGGAGGGACTCGAGGACACCATTGAGACTTTCGAGCTCATCTTGCAAATAAAGTCGGAACTCCTCCTCACGCTCCACCCCTCACCCCCATAAACCCGCCGGTGTTTTCCCATACAAATCGTCGAAATTTCTGTAGTTTTAAATTTTATTATAAATTTAGTAGAAATGAAATAAAGAGGCTTAGTAGTTGTTTTATAATTAACTACTTATATTAAGTTAAATTAATTTTATCTAAGTAACTTCTAAGTTATTATATTATATATTAAATAAGTTAAAAATAACGTTTTCTATATAATGTTAATAAAAACGTTTAAATCATATATTTTTTCCTAGTATAATTAATTTTACAAAAAATTAAAGTAATCTCTTTTATAAAATTAAGTATAAAAAAATATTTATGAATAGTATTAAACGTTAATGTTATTTTATAATATCGTAAATTAAATTTAATATAGTAATTTTATTTATAATAATCTTATGTTTATATTAAAAACCGATATTACGTTATATTTTTCCGAGTTAATATTATCTCTAATTCGTAGAAATTAAGGTCGACTAGAAGAAATTCTATTCTTATACGAATCGTTAATTTAAATACGTAAACGATTCTAATTTAACTATAATATATTAAAAGTATAACGAATTTATTAATAACTTAACGAGTTATAATAAGTATCCTGAATAATTAGGGGTTTAATTTTATTAAACGGTATAAAGAATTTATAGAATATTTTAAAAGTATTATATAACTAATTTTAAATCATTCGGGGTATAAGTACGATATACGGTAATATAAAATATAATTATGATTATAACGAAATAAAATATCTAATAAACGTTCTAATAATAATAAATATAATTATTATTAATATTAAAAAACGGAAAGAATTTTAAGTATTTAATAAAAAGTCGTGATGAATTTATAATACTATAAATTATTAGCTTTTAAAGTTAAACTTTACTTTTATTTATTATTTTTACCGGAAATTCTTTTTTTCGTTAGTTTATTAATATTCTACTTTTATTCTATAGAGAATTATTATAAACGAAAATATTTAAACCCGCTTTAAAAATTCGAGACTTGTTTTTAATTTTAACGGGTATAAAAGTTACTACTTAATCGAATATAAAAATTGTTATAAAATTTGTAATAGTATTATAGTTTATATATTTACTGTTTTTTTCGATTTTAATATTTTAATATATTTTCTTTTTTCGTATTAAAATATATTTATTTATTATATATAGAAAGTCTTATAAACCATTTCGTTTTTTATATTACTAAAAATTTTTATAACTAGTTTTTATAAGGTATTAAAGTTATTAAAATAACCGATAATAATAAATCCGATTTTATAAAAACGGAATTTCTTTAATTAATTTTAATTAGTTTCTTTAAATAAAAGATTTTAATTATATATATATTTATCGTTTTTTAATTACATTTATTAAATTTATTATTTTCTTATTTGCGAA
Organism: Monosporascus sp. CRB-8-3; assembly: GCA_004155055.1. Classification (NCBI taxonomy): domain Eukaryota; kingdom Fungi; phylum Ascomycota; class Sordariomycetes; order Xylariales; genus Monosporascus; species Monosporascus sp. CRB-8-3. The sequence continues at coordinate 4,222 of QJNZ01001282.1, read as the reverse complement.
AGTTCTTAAAAATATAATTATAATAACTTAACGGAAATATTAGTGATAAAAATATTAAAAATTACCAAGGTAAGTTATTAATACATATGATTATATCGGTTAATTTTCTATTGAAAAATAACCTGATATTTTTTACTGAAAACGGGCTTTTTCGAAAAAGAAAGATTTATTTTTCGTAAAACGAATTACGAGATTAATAAATGTAGGAAAATCGAAAATATACGTTTTTATAAAAGAGAAACGTTTATTATAAAAATAATAAGAAAAAATTAAAATTATTAAAGGTTAAAAGTAATCGATACAGAAATATTTAAAAGAAATAACGGATATATAATACTTATAGCAAACTCGGACATAATACGCGAATTTATAAAAAGATTATAAAGCCGTTTAATGCAAAGTTGTTAGGTTCAAGCCGTATTATCCAGGCTGAGCCAAAGATACGAAGTAATTATATTAATAATTAATACGATAGATACTTTACGCAGTATTTTCGAACACGGTAATTATTAATGGTTTTTACGGTAATGATAAATTATACGTTTCGGTTACGAAAAGCCTTATCCCGAAGCCAACTGTTGCGTAATGCCGATAAGTTTCGACCTTGATAAACCTTATGCCCTCTGGCTTTACGGTTCGGCAGGGGAAATCTCCTGGAATGTAATAACTTAAAAGATGTTAAGCTTTTCGCGGTAAACCTTAAGTCCGTATAAGATGGATAAAGCCGTTTAATAAAAAGAAATTTAATAAATTAAAATTAATATAAATTAATTTATTACATTTTAATTACTTGATTTAAATCTTTTATTAAAAATAGTTAAAAAGTTATCGACTTTTTTATATAATACGTTATTATTAATTAAAATATAATAATATGTTTAAATTAACTTTAAAACTTTAACTATATAAATTTTTTATTACTATTATAATATATAAGGTAAAGTCTTATTAAGGTATCTAGCTATGTATATATATACAGCTTATCCGTTTATTATATATATATATATATATAAGTGATTTTATATAAACGTAACCGGAAAACATTTCCGAAAAAAACCGTACTACTTAATAAGCCGGATAAAAAATGTAATGCGGGTTATATAATACGGTAATAAATATTTAATAAGTATACGATTAATTAGTTAGTTAGTTCCTAAAGCCCCTAACCGCTATAGTTATCGCCGATACGGTAACGGAGCCGAAACCCTAATTTGTCTAGCTCCTTTAAACTGGCGCTACCTAGAGAAACGGGTGCCCAAGTTAAATTCGAACTAGCCGTCTTTTACGATTAATTAAAGCAAGGTACCCAAGCTTATATCAATTAAAAGGAATACCCAGACTCGCGACTAATAAGCTATTAGGCTATATTATTATAATATATATATTAATCTTTTTTTTTTTTTTTTTACGATTTCGAATTATTTATATAAGGATTACGACTTCGCTAGTCTGGCCCGGAGAAACGGTTAAAGTAAGTCGGGTTGTAAAATTAAATTACTAGCTTTTTAATAATACGCTAATAATTAACTTAGTCGGATTAATAATTTTTTAATTATAAGTTATTAAGCTTTATAAGATATTTATAGTCGTAATTTTATATTCGAAAAAATATTCCATTTTAATATAACTTAATAATTTTAAAAATATATTAGTTATATAATACCATTAAATATAGTTAAGTTATTTTACTACTTAAACTTTTATAATACGACTGTTAATATATACTGTACGATTATATTAAATAATTCGCTAATTAGTTTATGTATTATAACAAGGTTATTATAAATTAAAATAAGTTTTAATTAATGAGTTTATATTACGTTTTAATAAAAATAAATAAAAATATTAAATCTCGTTTTAAAAATAATATTTAACTTATATTTAACTTTAAAAAAACTTTTATTTAATTATTTAAAGTTAAATATACTTATTAGGTATATAATAAACATGGTTATTTGGATAAAATTTATGTAACGACTAACTATTAATATATAACTTAGTATAAAATATATTATTAACTGTTAAAGAGTATTTTAAAATAGTAAAGATAATTATAAAATATAAACACTATAGTTTAATATAAACCTTTTTCTCTTTAAAAAGATATAACTGTATAATTAAATTAAATAAATTAATACATTATATTATTTCGGTTATAAAGCTTTATTAAAACCTAATCTTCTTTTAAATTACCTAATTATTCTTTTATCGATTATTATTTTTAACGAAATTCTAGACGATTTTCGCAATCCGGAATAGCCGGATAAATTATTATTTATAACTTTTTAATATACATCGATTTAACAATTAAATTTCCATTTTTTACGCTCGTTATTACTATTTCCTAATTTTGTTAATATTTCCTTTATAAGCTGGATATTTTTTAATATATGTTTACGTAAAAATCGAGTATTCTTATTATTTCAAATTAAATTGTCAGATATTCAGACTAATTATTAGCTCCACTGAGCTACGAACCCCTCTTAGGTCGTATTAGCGACTGTTATTAGACAGTCTCGTATCAGGATTTATATAGGGTCCTGTCCTAGCCTAGTCTTCTTAGCTATAAAGGGCTGTATTCTTATATAAATTATATTTAAAAATTAAAAATGAAATGTAGTTTTCTTCGAAAAAGTTATTAATGTCGATAAAGATATTAATATATTTAATTCCGCCGATTATTTTATTTAAGTCGGAGAATATAATAGAAATTATTTCTGTTAAAATTTCGGGGGTCCGGAATATTAGGATTTTATCTTTAAACTTAACGGGTATAATTTAATTATTTAATTTAATACGAGTTCGAAAAAGTACCGTAAGATCGATCCAGGTTAAAAAAGATAGCTGCTATAAAATTAGCGAAAAGTTATAAAGCAGTTATCTTATACGGACTTGAGATTTACAGTAAAAAACTTAATATTTTCTAAGTTATTATCTGCTTTTTAAAAGATTCCCTCTGTTAAACTGTAAAGCTAAAGAGCATAAGGTTTATTAAAGTTGAAACTTATCAGTATTACGGAAGTAAACCTTTGAAATTAATATCAGTTTAATAATTGCGTATTTACGGAGGCCGAATAGTTAGCTTTAAAATAAGTTTTTTCGGAACAGAAGTATATAACTTATTATAACAGTAAAAATTATTAATTATCGTAATAATTATTAATATAATTATTTCGTATATTTAACTTAGCCTAGATAATATAGCTTAAACTTAATAACCTTATAGTATAAATATTCTTTATTAATTAGTATTATATCTGTAATTTTTTAACTAATTAACGTACGACATAAGCGAAGCGAGCGCATAAGCGAAGCGAACGCGCGGACCCACATTTAATAAATCGCTTATAACTTTATAAAAACTTCTTATAATTAAATGCAATTTTATAATTAGCTTTATAATAATATAAAGAAAAGGTATACCAAGTTACATAAAATTATAAAATTTATAAATAAAGTTAAAATAATATATATTAATATATAGGAAATTATTATACTTATTAATAACTCTACGAAACGTAAAGATTATTACGTAAGATTTTGCAAATAAATCTAAAATATATTCAATTATTATATTTAATTTTTTTCAAATTTTTAAAAAAAGTATTTAAGGAGATATTAAAAAAGTGGGTCTTATTTTAGGGGAAAAATATATATCTGGTAATATCTTACGTAATATAAGGTTTTAAATTTTGTAAATTTTATAACAGATAGGTATTTACCTAATATATAAGCTTATCAAATTTGGAAATGTTATATTAATATTCCGTAAAGTTATATATTTCTAAAATATCCTTATTAATATGAGTCACGTGACCATTCGCTTCGCTTGTGCGTTCGCTTCGCTTGTGTCGTACGTTATTAGTTATTAATAATTTTTTTTAATCTTTTAAAATAAAGTTTTTAGTTTTTCAATTTTCTAATATTAATATAATTTATAGATAAATTAAGATAAAATAATATTTAAGTTAATTATAAAATTTTAAAGTTTGTTACCACTTATACAAATTAAATAAAACATTATTATCTAACGTACTACACAAGCAAGTCGCTTACATAAGCGAGTCGCTCGTTTATTACGTGACTTTCTCCACATTAATTTAAAATATCATAAAATAACCATTTCTTAACCGATTTAAAAATAGTTTTCACTATAATGTTATTTTTTATTTATAATTTAATATATATCATTAAAACCCGATTTAAATACGTTAAGATTTGA
>QJNZ01001281.1:0-19415 GCA_004155055.1 Monosporascus sp. CRB-8-3 | reverse complement strand
TTGTCCCAAAATGCCCCGATATCATCTTGTTGCTCCTTTACGATGCCTGGGGAGATCTACACTATTATTCATTCGACGACGACGTCCCCATTTGCGGTTCCCACGGCTACACACTCCCTCCACACAAGAGAAAGGCCATGGCAAGGTGTCTAGGGCCTAGGTCTGGTTTACCGAACGGTAAAGGGGCACATGGGAGAAGTTGTCTGAAGCCAATAGGCGCATGATCTTTGCGATAACCGCATGACCGCGAAACCCGGAGTTGAAAGCAACGCGATCCACTCCACCGAGCATCCCGATGGAATGGATTGCAGCATACCCACCAGCCCATAATTTCAATGGATGGAAATAGCAATTTTCCCAAATAGAAGGCCACACAGTGGACTTGTGGACGTCGAAAAGTGTCACACTTACTAGGGAGCAGCTGCACAGCTCTTGAAGGCTTGATATTGATAACTAGGAAGCTAGGAAGCGGTGAGCCCACTTAGTGTGTGTGATCTACTGATATAGGGCTTCGGAGAGGATCAACGTTATTCCGAGTGATCCCTATAGCTCCTGGGGGGGGCCCTTTCTGCGATATACCCCCTGGTCTTTCTGTTCCTATAACAGAAAGATTACCCCATAGGCACCCCTTAAATCTAACGTTTTTAAAAAGCTAGATATAAAGGAAATAAAGCTATTAAATAGTTCGTAAATATAACGTTCTTACCACCCCCTATTTAAGGAACCGTCTTCCGGGAATTAATTTTTTAAAAGTATATAGCGATCCTTTTTTAGTTATTACGTTAAGCGTTTTTACGGGCGAATTTTATCGGGTCGAAAGTATATATATAACCCTTTAACTACCGCGTTAGGCGTCTTTACGGGCAGCTTTTTCGAAAAAAATAAAAAGAAGTAAAGTATCGTATATTTAATTTCTGGTACTTACCGTCGTTAATAAATAAATAAGAGAGCTCCGGCCGTATCTTGCAAGTTCTTTAAGTAATAATATTACCGTATATGGATTTAAAGGGAACGTTTAGGAGTTTTTTTATCTATTTACGGAATGTTTTTTATTTGTTTAACTTTGTACGTTTTTTTATACGTTTAAGCTGGTTATTTCCGACTGTTAAACGCGTTACGTTTAACGGAAAAGTTTTGCCGAAAGTTATTTTAAGCTTATAGTATTTTTCTGGAGCTTAACTGTATATTAACGTTTTAATTACTAAGCAGGGGTAGCGGTAATCTAACGTTCCTGGCAAGTTTTTTTACGTTAAAGTTATAAATATAGCGTTTTCTTTTTTAAAAATTACTTCCGTTAATATATAAACGTTAAATATTATTTCCCGTAGCTTTTTAACGGCGTAATAAGTATTTTAAATACTTTAATACGTATAAACTTTATTAATTTACGTTAAGTTTATATTAAATTTATTTACTAGGTAATAGCAAGTAAAAATTATTATATTGTTAAACGTTTTTAAATTTCGGGGATATTATAAATTCGAATATAAACGTATACGTCGTATTACGTAGCGTATTATTCTGCCGGAGGTATTTTTATTTTAATTAGTTTTAAAACGGCGATATATTAAAGCCGTACCGTATTTGTCGTATTTTCGTTAATAAGAGTAAACTTTTTTTTTAATAACCGAACGATTTTTAAAATTGAAAAATTATTATCGGGGTAAAAAAGGTTTAGTTTCCGTAAGTATAATAAAAAGATTTTGTTATTTATTATTATATTAATTTAATTTTATAATAAGGTATATTAAGACGATAATATAACTTATTTCTTTAAGTTTTAAGGTTTATTTTAGGGTTTATTTTAAGACGTTTCGCCGGAGTTATTTGTTATAGGTTTTGTAAATGTTATGGCGGACGCTGTAAACGTTGTAGCAGGCGTTACGGGTGTTACTAGGGACGTTATAGAATTTAGGTATAAAGCGTTTGCGGCGTTAATGTTAATATATCGCTATATACCTCGGAAAAAAGCGTGGTAGCGAAGTTGCGTATATTAATTAAGTTACGTATTGCAGTTATTAAATTTCTTTCCGGTAATAGAGATTATAGAGGACTGGGATAGGTTAAGTAATATGTTAGCTTAATTAACTAGATTAAAATAGGATTAATAGGATTAGTTAAAACGAAAATAAAGGTTAAATTAAAAAAAAATTAATTAAAAAGAACGGACGAGCTATATATTCTTTAGTTAAATAATCGAAGTTATTTTAATAACAGCGTTACCGGGTTTATAACTGTTATATTTATTAGGAAGTAGCTGTATAGCTTTTAAAAGCTTGATATTGATAATTAGGAAGCTAGGAAGCGGTGAGCCTACTTAATGTATGTAATTTACTGATATAGGGCTTCGGAGAGTATTAACGTTGTTCCGAGTAATCCCTATAGCTCCTGGGGGGGCCCTTTCTGCGACAAAAAGGTACTTCGCTTTACTAGTATTTTAGATAGAAGGTTATGTATTTCACCACGTACCGCGTCGCCCCATGCCGCGTCGTTTCCACTTCAACCCCGCTACAGCCCGTACGTCCAGGACACCACACCTATTTGTATGGATACGCCACAGCCCACTTTTTATGACCATTATGTCTATCGTGATAGCTTCAAATGGATGGATGTCCCTAATCAACAAGGTCTGGTGGATGGATTGCATGCCAAGGCTGTGCAATGTTATGGCCATGTGGTGGATCAGGTTGAATTGTTTCACCTCCGAATGAAACCCGGAGGAGAACAACCCAGGGGCATGAGGTGTGGAACAGACTGTACCGGCTGGGTATGATCGATCTCGCCCATCTCCACAACGAGCTGTAGGTAGATGGTCTGGGCTAGTAAGTCGTGATTAGGATAGTGGGTACTACTAGATTTGGTATTTCTCTTCTTCACACCCCCTATCGTCGCCAGCCAGGACTAAGGCTTACTGAACTTCGTCGAGTAGTTAGAGACTCATCTACTACCAACAATAGCAACAGGGGTAGTAAAACTACTATAGTCCTCGTATTGTAGTACTAGACCGTAATCGAGGCGCATCAACAACGGCTGTGGCAACAGCCCATTTGGTATAGCCAGGATACTGCAGCAAACGTGAGAAACCCGGGGCCAAGAAGGAGCAGTAGAATATTTGGAAATCAGGTCCCGATGTCTTGTAGGCCTTGGCCGTCTTGAAGACAGCACAGAAGACCGGGCCTAACGAGCGCCTCCATCAGCCCCGAGCCTCGATTCTGGTTACGCGTAGTATTTCGATAGTTTAATGGATACCCATAGTTCAGCGATCTCCTTTTCTATGATATGTATGTTTCTCAGTTAGATATTTGGGCGCGGCATGAGCCGCCAGCTTGTAGGTTTGGATCCAGTCGCAAATAAGGGTTGAGATCGTAGAGACTGAATATGTTCTTCACGGCAGAAGCCTATGTATTTGTGGATGTTTGTCTGACTTTACTTTGAAAAGGCGTCTGGACTAGCCGTTACAGAGCGGCACTGAATCTGCTAAAACAGAAAAGACGCTGATACAAGTTGGGTAAGGTTCTCTGTTACCGAAATGTCATCTTGACCACCGCGGCTGACTCTTTGACCAGCGCACCTGATTCGGGTAACCTGCCATCGAACAACCCATTCACTTTGCACACAACAGGCAGAAAATTTGGAAGTAGTGGTATCGGACCGAGAGCTTTGATTAAAGAGATGCGCGGGTTGCTGCTTCTCAGCAGGTCAAACCGTGGGTGGAGACAAGGCCACTTGCTGAAGCAAACCAGGCCGTGGCCGATTTCGAGGCCGGGAAGACTCGTTTACGATATGTTCTTGTCAACCAAAACCATGTATGAGCAGATGATGTATCGTCACAGCAGCAGGAAACAAGGAAGAGCTAGGGTTTATGCAAACCGCAGGGATATTACGCTGCTCGCTTTGAGATTGAATAGCACCTTGATAGGTCGTCATGTTATGGCTTTAGCGCCCTCTGCGGGCAGTACGCGGAGTCATTTGTGCACGAAATACTTTTCCCCCAGACACTCTGTCCCATCGGTGAATGATCTTGGCCGGTTTCTGGAGATGTTCCTGGAGCGCTAGTGCAGGAATATTGAATTCTTCACTATCAGTCTCAATATCATCAAGAAACGCTTCTAGCTAGCTATACCTGGTACTCTTTCCTTGCCGTATTGTGTATCTTCGACAACAGCCCCTTGATCTCCATGCTTGTTTCCCTTACATACATCAACCACATAGCATGGCAGGTATTCAAATACCGCAAGGATGTACTTAAGGCAACAGACGATAGCGTTGAAGAGTGTGTGGGTACTCCCGGGGGGAATATCTCCTGTTACCACTTTCTTTGCCCTGAACTTCGTTGATGATTCTCAGCTCTCGTGTCTTTGAGCTGTGCAATTATGCACCCAACCTTCGCAACCGAAACTACAACCCAGTCTAGTTACTACTATATAAGGCAAGTGGGCCAGAAACGATTGGGCAGGATCTTACCAAAAAAAAGAGCGGTGCGACTACCGAGGTCCCAGCGCTTGGCGCCTCTTGACTTCAGCTCTAAGGGAAGTCCCAGGAGTTTATTCCTTAAGTTCGACAACATTTGTGAGCCCGAATTTGCGGAATTCCAAGTGCAAGCATTTTGAAAATCTAACAAGATTCTAACCTTGGAGCGAAGGCGGGCCAGAATCCAGATCATAAACAATCAATTGGCAGTCGGGTTAGTTAGGTCACTTTGGCCACGTCAGTCAGGGGGAACAGCAACCAATATCGGCTCCCTTGAGCTTGCTTGCTCGGGACCCCCAGTGCATATCCGACCACCTTAGCAATACTTGAGATGCTGTTACCTTACTTACCCTCCTCAGTTCACGCATTGTAACTGTGCGAAAATGTACGGTTCCTCGTATTCGGACATTACGAGAGCTGGGGGAGTGCAGAGCGATCGCCCAGGACAAATTCATCCCACGGACAGTTACCATGGTAGACACAACTACGCCTGCGGTGGCAGTTCGTTTTGTTTTGCCGCTGATGAGAGCGCACCTAAACCCTGCAAATCAAATTATGCAGTGACACCCGTAGCACACATTGATTTCCGTGGAATCTTACCGTTTCTATGCGGATCCTCAAGGCATCATCGCGCATTGCGTCTGAGTTTGTGTCGGTCAATCCGCTTTGTCATGCATTCACCGGAAGTCATGTGCCGTGAGATGACTGAAAACGTATTTCCCGTTCTAACTGCCTGCCTACTATAAAATTTCCAATACGTCGTCACGATTCCTTAGTGATAGTAGTAGTTTGGGGCTACTCCCCTAACCCGCAACCATGCCCCTTTAACCCCCTCGACAACGTCGTCCGGCAGTGATCCCTTCTCTAAATCTACCAGATTTTCCTCCAAACCGCTGCGCATTGCTGGTACCGATGACGGGTTTATCTCCCTTCTCCTTGGAAATTACGCTGTGATGAAATAGTCACCATACTGTACAGCACACTTCAGTCAGACCATGTTACTCACCTAGTTGTCGAATTATGCCTAGCGCATCGAAATAAGCGTTATTGATGTATCGTGAAGGGTGCAGGCTCCCCTGCTACTTTTTGGGATCGAACCGTGAGCCAGCTTCGTATTCATCGTCCTTCGGGTTGCGTGTGAACCGTGAAGTGAGAAGTCCCCTGTTAGTGGTTGGAAGTCATACAACGAAAATTCCGAATCTTCATAAGCACGGTATTAATCCAGGCTCGGCGCTGTGATGGATCGCGTTGTATATGTCTTGGTAGACTGTAGGCCTGATCCAGCTGTTGTGTTCACACATCCCGTATATTTCAGCGTCCTTGAATGGCATGTAGTTACTAATTCCTAGCCACTCGAAATAGCCTTCGGTAGGTAGTTTGTTCACCTCATGTAATGTATCTTTAAAGGCGTATGCCTGTCAGGGCCATGAATGTACGACAAGTCAAGCTTAGTGTTGATCCTTTAGATTGTCGAATAGACTGCGGCGTAGATTGTCTGGGCGATGTGAATAGGATGAGCCAGTTCATACTCTTATCCTCGCTGTGATACTTCCCTACCCATCTAATTGCTTCATTACCCGTACGTATCGGCTTTATCACAATCAGAATTTTAACGCTCGCTTCAATTCAACTGGCTACTTTATGTATCATGTTGTGGCCATCTGGTTCTGCGGCTAGAATCCCTAGTAATCTAATCCCACTAGTCCTTAGTCCGTTATCTGATACTGTATCGTGATACGTGATACGTGATAGATTCGGTGCTACTAAATTATCTTTACGTGATGCTTATCGAGTAACGGGCCTTAGAATACTTCCAATCTTGGCGGGTCCCGGACAAGGTATGCTTTCTGTATGCCCATCCAATCTTTGCTCGTATCGGCCAGTTCCATATCGAAATTGTAGATGAGACAAGCGAGGATCCAACGTGTCTAGGCATACGACAAGCCGGCGAGAGATACACGTTGGTCGGGACCAAAAAAACAACAACCAAAAAAAAAGAGGGGGGTGCTGAAATACAGGATAATGAGCATGAATTGAGGTCGTTCTAGCTGTCTATCTAGGTGGCAGAGGCCTTCTATATATGCACAACACTGACGGGAGAACATGTCACTGTATTTATCAACTAGACCTTAACCCTTACTTTAGCACTCCCGCTTAAGGTTAGGCCATGTACTTATATATGCTCCCGCAGTTTACTGTATTTCTTGCAACTCCCGGACCGTCTATTCGATTAACTCCCGTTACTTAATTAGCATTTAGCTTTTGCTGCTTAATTAGCCTTTAGTTAATCGACGTTTCGGTCCGGCTTTACTTATTCGGTCCGAATTATAAATACGTAATTATAGCACCAATTTTCTTTAAGCGCAATTACCGGGTATTAGCTTTAAACCGAAAACCTTGCGAAACTTTAAAAACGGCTTTCGTACAAATAACTTAGTTAAGCCGTTTGCCACTATATTTTCCGTTCGGACATATTTTAACTAAACCATTTTTTCTGTTACTTTCTTTTTAATAAAATACTGTTAAATATCGATATACTTAGAACGATTATAATTACTTAAATTTTTTACCAATACGATCGCGCTTTAGTTATTACAATAAATAATTATTATATTAAATTTAATCCTAATTATAACATTTTTACTTTCCCCCTTAAGATCCGTATTAAGTTCGTTAAAAAACCGTTATAACCAAATAACTTCTTTCGTAACCTAAGTTTAACCGATATACTTAACCTTACAAGATAACAGTATCGTATTTACTTATCGTTTAAAAAATTAATTAATTACTTTGCTACTTAAATTAAAGATGTAACCCGAAATTAACTTCCGAGTATTTCGATTACCTGCCTAATTAGCGTCGTTATAACCAACTAAAGGATTTAACTTTTTTTTGAATTTAAAAACCAACCTTTTTATTTCCTATAAATAACGGAATAGCCGTTTTACTGCGGTTTCGTATTATAGTATCGGATTAAATAGATATTTATATACGCATAATATTACGTAAGTAAGGTCTGGCCTGGTCCCTATTATCAGGTATATTAAAAAGCTTATTATTAATTAATAACGTTATTTATTATCTTTCGGGCAGATTTAGTCGTTTTTTCTTTTTTTTAATCTCGTCGTTATTATCGAGGTATTAATTTTTTTGTAGTTTTTTATTTGGTATATTATAAGTATTTTATTAATATATCTTTATTAATTTAGGTAAATAATTCGATTCGGCCGGTTCTTTCGAATACGAATGCCTAAGTAATATTAATAAGGTCCAAAGTTTATTATTTGGAATTATTTATTTAATGTTGTCTTAACGTCGTTAATAGCTTTTTTGTCCTTATTAATTATTAATAAATCGTCGACGTAAACAGCAATATAGATTCCAGTCGCTTTATTAATAAAAATCTTACCGTTTACGTTAATCGGATTAAAACTAAGTTCCGTTAGATATTCGGTTAAGGTATTAAATTACACCTTTAATACTTACTTTAAACCGTATAACGTTTTCTTTAGCTTATAAACTTTCCCCGTATTATTATCGAATTCCTCCGGTTATTTAACATATATTTTCTTTTTTATTTTGTTATAAAAAAAATAATTTTTACGTTTATTTATTCGATTTCCAAATTTTAAATAGCAGTTATAGCGAATAATACCTTGTAATTTATTAACTTTATTATTAATGCGAATATTTCGAAATAATTTACCTTTTCGATTTATTCGAAGTTTCGAATTACGTAACGTGTTTTATAACGCGTAATTTCGTTATTAAGCTTTTTTTTTAATTTAAAAACTTACTTGTTACGTAAAATATTTTTTTTTTATAAGGTTCATTAATTTTTACGTATTATTATTTAACAGGGATTAATATTTTATTTTTATTACTTTCCGTTATTTACTTTAAAAATAATTTCGTTTCGTTTTATTTAATATTTATAATTTTATATCATTACTTATAATTTCGGCGTTTGCCGTTAGAGTTAAGGACGAATAAAACATAAATACGTAATTATTTTTATGCGATACCCGATTTCGAAATGGATATTTAAATTCGGAATAACTTGGAACTTAATTTTTAAGGTTAAGATCTAGTATAAAATCCGTAATAATATTGCCTACGGGTAAACGTAACGATAAGTTTTATACGTGCGGCCTAATAGCTTGGCTGCGGATAATAATGTTTTAGCGTTATCGTTTAGTTAATAGTAAGCGTATAAGGTTCCTTTTATTATATGAAAAGGTTTACGTAACGGTAAAAATTATTTTCCGTTTTGTTTTTTTTTTAACGTCGAAATGTACGTTTTATATAAACGCTTTAATGATTTTTTTTTCAGGCGTTAATATTTTATAAGTCGAGTTTCCGCTATAGTTTACGAATATACCTTAATTTGTTTTTTCGTTTAGTTTTTTTCTTTAAAAAAAAAAAAAAATACTAAATTTTAATATTTAATATCTTAACGTATGCTATATTAGGTTTTTGTCCGTAAACTATTTACTAGGGGATAACGTCGAATACGTTATAAGGGTTCGATTACGTAAGTAATTAACTGTTTTTAACATTTTAGGTTATTAATTAAAGGGTATATTTCCCTTTATTATCGTAAATAACAGCTTGTTTCGAATAATAATATTAAAATTTTCCGTAATATTATTACTTTCGTATTATTTTATATTAATAGTTTGTAAAGTAATGCCATATTATAAGGCCTACGCTTTGGTATCGTTAAAAATAAATTTTTTATTTTAATTTATATAAAGTATTCGACATTTACGTCCTTATTTATTTTGTTTCTTAAAATGTTTAATAAACTATTCGATATAGGCCCAAACCTTTTATCTATTTTTTATCGGGTATACGGAATTAAAATAATTGTAGCCGTCGATTATAATAAGCTAATATCTTTTTCTTTTAGCTCTTGTAATATGAAAAAGTCCATATATATCTAAGTAAATAATATTACTAGGATATTAACCTTTACGCAGTATGCTTTTATATAATCTTTTTCTTATACGGCCTTTAATATAAGCTTTATAAGTACAGTAATTTTAAATATCGTTTATACCCTAAATTATATATTCTAATTTTAATAACGACAGTTCGCTTAGGTAGCCCATTTTCTTATACCAAAGCCTTATTTTTAAGCTAACTATATATGCTAACAAAGCTGGTATTATTATTCGGAACGTTTTTAACATAAATAAATTACCGAATCGAAACGTATATATTTTAAAAGCGTTAAAATTTAAGTTAATATTAAAGGTACCTTCCGGGTTAATTATCGGGTTTTTAATTAAGTTGGTTACCGGGTTATTTATCGGATTAATAACTAAACTGCCGATTTTGCTATATGTTAAATAGGTCGGTATAAAGTAACTCTTTATATATCGAGTTAATATCGTAATTTCGTACAGGTTGCACTTTAATATTATCTTTACCTTTTTATCTAACAGTTACGTTATTAATATTAAGTTAACTCCTAGCTTCGGAACGAAAAGGATATCCTTAAAATAGACCAGTAATACTTCTGTAATAGTAATATATTTTTTCCTAATAATACCTCGTCTTAATACAGGAATTTTAACACCGCCGATACCTCCGATAATAAAATTATCGGATAAAGGTATAAAAATAAAACTAATAAATTCGTTACGATTAAAAATGGCATATTATACGCACCCGGAATCTAACATTTAAACTTTCTATAAAAAACAAGTTAAATTTATTATATAAAAATTAAAATATTAATTTAAATACTAAAAATGCTAATAACACTATTACTTTTGTTTTTAATCCTAATTATCAGCAACACCTCTTTATTCTCTTCCACCTTTTTCTTACTTTTTTTATTTTTTCGAAAATAAAAATATAACTCCTAACATTAATTCTTAATATACCAACGTTTCTTATAATATAAACATATTAAAACCCTTATCATAACGGCATCCTCTCCCTTTATTAAGGTTTCCGTAATAATCCTTTTATAACTTACGCCTTAATAAGGTTTTACTATTATAGCAGGTACGTTATTACCTATTAATTAATCCCCCTTTATACAAAACTTTTAAACCTTTATTATACGGATAACGTCGGTTAATTTAAGCAGTTTTTCGGTATATAAAGTCCAAAACATTTAAACTTAAATTTCGTACTTTTTACCTAATCCGCGAACAAAGTAAACAATTAAATAACTAACGGGAAATTTATATTCCGGTCCTATACGTATATATCCCTTTTAAATATCCAAAATCTTTTATCCAAATTTGCGAACAAAGCTATAATTATCGAGTTTAATAATATCCTATCTATCGGCGAATTATAATAATAATAAGATACCTTCCTATCCAAATTTTTTTTCGGCTTAAATAAACAATTTTGCTACCGTATTTTCTACCTTAACGGTCTGCTCGATAAATTAACTTAAACTGTTTTGGAATAACATAACACCCTTACGTTAAAATATTAACTATTATAATTATAATAACTAAAGGATTTTATCGATAATATTAAAAGCTTTTCCCGGTATAAACTTATAACTATTATAGATTTCTATATATATTACTATATATCTTTTCTACTTCGGGTAATTATCTTGGCCTAATAACTATAATAAGGAATTTATTTTAATTATACTTAAAATAATTTCGAAAATGTTACTAACGTTAACGTTAACGTTAATATTACGTTATGATATTATATTAACAAATAATTTATCCGGAAATTGTTATAAAAAAAAGTAAAATTATGGTTGTAAAGTAAAAAATAAAGTTGGAAAAATTAGACATTAAACGGTATTTTAATCGTTAATACGTTTATTAAAATATCGGGCCGAAATTCGTTTCCGTTATTTAACGTAATAACCTTAACCTTAAATAGGTTTCGTTCGTTCGTTAGCGTAAGGATTGTAAGATTTTCGAAATTTAACTATTATTCCGGTATAAATTCGGGAACGAAACTTTTACCATCGCTAATATTTTTTACCTAAAGGTTTCCGTAATTTCGCTACAGTTATCTAATAATATTAACTAGATATAAATAATGTTTAATTACGAAAAAACGCTATTAGGATACTTTCCGAATAAGTCGGCCGGTATTAATATAATTTTCGTTAGTTATAATCGATAAAATATAATAATCTTATTTTTGGTAATTAATATTTAAAATAAAATTATAATAATTTTGCTAAAATTAACGCTTAAATAAAAACGGTAAGTTCGGACCGATATATCGTCCGAATAAATCCTTTTAATTTAATTAATTTATTAAAACCTTTATTGTATTGTATTTAGCTTGAAAACAATTTAAACGCGGAATTCCGGGCTTATAACCTGCTGAAATACAGGATAATGAGCATGAATTAAGGTCGTTTTAGCTGTCTATCTAGGTGGCAGAGGCCTTCTATATATGCACAACACTGACGGGAGAACATGTCACTGTACTTGTTAGCTAGACCTTGACCCTCACTTTAGCAGGGGGCGGCTCAGCCGCTGCAGGAGGTACTTTCTTCTTACTCTCTACCGGTACAGTTGCGCGTACCGACGCTGAAGGGCTGCAGGGCCTCGACCTTGTCAGTGGCAAACTCGGCATCGCCTAGAAACCTCTGGGGGGTGGAATCCGTATGGGTCCTTCCATAAGCCCACGTCGTGGCAGATGGCCCCGTGCCAGATAGCGACCACGGTCTAGATGGGTGCTTGTCAGCAATATGTAAATCGCAGAGAGCAAAGGCCGAAGAGCACTCGGGTCTCGGGGAACTCTCAGATTTCCAGGAATAAAGCGGCCACATATCGCAGCACCGCTTTTTGGTGTAATCCTAGGCATGCCGTTCGTCACTGGCGGGTAGCACCGAAACATCTCGTTCAAACGCGCGAGCATGAAGTCAAGGCGCTGGACCGAGATCAGCGTAATCTCTTCCTCGCTCTGGGATGCCGACCGGACCTCCTGAGTTAACCTCACAAGCTTGTCCGGGTTCCTGAGCAAGAGGTAGACTACGCCGGAGAGCAGGGTTGCTGTCGACTCGGAACCGGCACCGATAAGAGCTTCGACGTTAGCCGCGATTTCCCTTTCCGACTATATAAACGTTGAATCAGCTATGGAACAGGACAAAATAACGCTCACTTGCTTGGATACAAAAAGATTCTCACCAGCTCGTCCCTTTTTTTTTCAAAAGACCCTCGACAAAATCCGAACGTTCTCCCTTGAACTCCATGTGATGGCGGGCTTTTCTTAGGAGATCGTCCAGATAGTGCTGGGTGGGAAGTAACCCGCGGCTGAGGAGCCACTTTACAAGTATGCCAAAACCGGTTCCCTTCGCCGCCGCCATGACGGCGACCACTTTGTTGTATTTTGCACTGTTCTTAGCCCAAGGGTGCCAGTCCGAGTTTCTAACAAGTTAAGAATATTGAAGCACTTATGAATATGACAAATATTAGTATAAGCTTAAGGCTTAATTGTTCTTTATTTAAAACATCGAGTCCGGTCCTATTTACTTAACCCGGTAGCTAGCACTCCAATGTTTGCCGTTTTAATGATGACGGCTCGGAAGGGGGATGCGAAAGTGTGCAAGGAAACATGCTGTCTTCCTTCTTCCTGCCTGTGTTGGAAAGAATGTGATATCAGCTGCGTTCTTTCTATATTGGGCAAATTTTCGGTCGATTATATCGGAGATCGCTGTCCCGGATGTGCACACTGCAATAATCGCATTACATACATAATACGCGGATGCTTCGGATGTGCCAATGCTGCTGTGTAAACACCGGTAATGTCCCATGTATGCGTTATCGATGTCGTGAAGTTCTCGGCTATAGGTTCTTTCCTTTGGCTGTAAGAAATTGGTGCTGCTGCTGCCTGTTTATGCCTGTCTGCCCGCCTCTCCCCCTCAACCTTGGTACGTCTGGTCAATTTGTACCGTAATTTGTACTGTAATTTACACGTACTGTGCATGTAAATACTTGGCAGGTACGGATGGCTGCAATGCCTGCATGTCTCGTTGTCAACATTGACCAGCAACCTCCATGGAAGACGCGTCGCGTCAGATTACAACCTTTTTTATTTTATTTTTTCTAATTGTGCTGTCACACATATAAGTTATGCATAACCCACAATAAGGCCAGACTTGCTGTGATCAGAAACGAGACGACCGAATCTTGATCTTTGCCAAACACACACCCACACAACAACAACCACCACAACAACAGCAATGGGGTCACCTACAGAATATGCCGACGACGGTCGCCAGCGACCCGAGGCTGATTACCCAAAGAGCTGGAAATTGGGTCTTCTCACCGTTGGCATCTGTCTGACCATCTTCCTGATCTCACTCGAGTAAGTGCCGCCTGTCAATTGCTCCTGCGAAGGGGACCAGACCAGGCTGACAGGCCTTGTCTGTCCAACAGCTTCTCCATACTCGCCACAGCCATCCCCAAGATCACGTCCGAATTCAGCAGTTTGGAAGATGTCGGCTGGTATGGTACGTCCCTCGCCGTGAAAGATGCACGCGTCCGTCATCACTATTGACGCGAGCCCATAGCCTATCTCCTCACTACGGCATCGACGCAGCTGCTTGTTGGAAAGCTCTACACCATCTTCAGCCTCAAATGGGGTTTCCTGATATCGCTCCTCATCTTCGAGGTTGGGAGCGTCATTTGTGCCGCCGCACCCAGCTCTATCGCCCTCATCTTCGGCCGCGCTGTCGCTGGCTGCGGCAATGCTGGCCTTCTCTCTGGCGGTCTGCTCATCATGGCCCACAGCGTACCCCTGAGGAGACGCCCTCTTTTTACGTGAGTCTGATCTGCTGTATCCCTTCAGAACTTGTTACTTTTACCCGGGGCAGCTTGTCTAACTCCCCTACACTGCAGAGCCCTGACAGGCGGTACATATGGAGTAGCAGCTATCGCTGGACCCCCTCTTGGGGGGGCCTTCACTGACAGACTGGTATGTGCCTCCATCCCTACCCACCTTTTGACGGGACCCGAGGTTACGTCGCTAACACACCAAACTACCTATATAGACGTGGAGATGGTGCTTCTGGATTAATCTACCTGTCGGGGCAGTGACGTTCTTAATTGTCGCATTTCTTTTCAAAAGCCCTAAGCTCGACACGCACAAATCTCCCAAACGGTCTTCGACCTCATTAAACGATTTGACCCGCTCGGCACCTTGGTATTTATGCCGGCCATCGTCTGCATTCTCCTTGCACTCCAGTGGGGAGGTACGACGCACCCATGGAACAGCGGGAGCATCATCGCCTTGTTCGTTGTTGCCGGCGTTCTCCTCGTCTCCTTTATCGTCATCCAGTGGTGGGCACAAGACAATGCTACGGTCCCGCCCCGTATCTTCAAGAATCGTACCATCTGGTCTTGTGCCATCTACCAGTTCACCCTCGGCGCAGGCTTCTTCGTCTTCATCTACTTCGTCCCTCTGTGGTTTCAAGTCGTACAGGGAGTCAGCACCATCGAATCCGGGACGCGGAATCTGCCCATGCTAATTGCAAACATGGTTGGCACGACCATTGCCGGCGTTCTGGTCGCTGCCATCGGCTATTACGCTCCATTCATGTACATTGGCACGATTATCACGTCTGTGGGAGCAAGGTTGCTGACGCTTTTTAATACTGGAACTACAAGTGCCGAGTGGATTGGCTACCAGGCCATGGTCGGCCTCGGCATTGGGTTTGGATGGCAGCAGCCGCTCGTCGCAGTGCAAACCGCGCTTGACCTCAAGGATGTACCAGTTGCAACCGCCATCTTGTCCTTTACGCAAACCGTTAGTGGGTCGATATTCGTCAGCGTGGCACAGGCAGCGTTTTCGAAAAAGTTGCTGCAAGAACTGTCCGCGCGCGCCCCAGGCCTGGATCCGGAAATCGTCTTGGACGGAGGCGCGGGCGACATCGCCAACTCCGTACCCCAGCAATACCTTCCCGGGGTCATCATGTCCTACAATAACGGACTGACCAGCTCTTTTGTCGTTGGCACTGCCATGGTGGCAGCGTCCATTCTGGGCTGCGTTTTTGTTGAGTGGAACAGCGTCAAGGGCATGAAGAGAGATGCGACTATTGTTGCATAATTGCTCGCAGGGGGCATGACAGGCAATGTGTTATCTGCGAGTTAGTGATGGGAAATAGGCCCATATGTTGTACTGATTTGAGTGGGTTGGAGAGTTGCGAACCCTATATACTCGTTATTATTAGATGGAGATGGACGATACGTCTCTCGCTGGCCTGAAATATGTCACTTTGGTCACAGTCATTGTCCATAATGTACTATAGAATGGATTAATGACTTCAGACTGCCCAGTTATGCCCCTATCGACGACCATTCTTGACGGAATTCTGGACGGTCTTCGCAATCCGGAGCAGCCGGACAAACTATTGCTCGTAATCCTCCAGCTTGTATCGATTTAAAAGTTGAACTTCGACGTTTTTAAACCCGTTATTGTTATTTTCCAGTTTTGCTAGTAATTTTTTTATAAGCCGGATATTTTTTAATATAAGTTTATATAAAAATCGATTATTTTTACTATTTTAAATTAAATTATATCCGAAAATTAAAAATAAAATCCGATTTTTTTCGAAAAAATTATTAATATTAATAAAAATATTAATATATTTTATTTAACCGATTATTTTATTTAAATTAAATAATTTAATTAAAACCGTTTTTATTAAAATTCCGGAAATACGGAATATTAAAATTTTATATTCGGACTTAGCCGGTATATTTTGGTTATTTTAATTAATAAAGGTTTAAGAAAATACCTTAAAATTAATCGAAATTAAAAAAGTCGCAAAACTGGTAAAAAGTTATAAAGCAGTTATTTTATACGGACTTAAAGTTTACCGTAAAAAGCTTAATATCTTTTAAGTTATTAAGATTCCCCTTGTTAAATTAGTTAAAGGGTATAAGGTTTATTAAGGTCGAAATTTATCGGCATTACGTAATAATCGGTTTCGGAATAAGGTTTTTTATAACCGAAATATAATTTATCGTTACCGTAAAAACTATTAATAATTACCGTATTCGAAAATATTCGGTAAAATATTTATCGTATTAATTATTGGTATAATTACTTCGTATCTTTAGCTCAGCCTGGATAATACGGCTTGAACCCAACGACCTTGCATAGAATGGATTAAAAGATATCAAGGAGGAAATACCAATGATGTTAAGACTAAGCATGTATTTTGCGGCTAATTTACGAGCCTTATGTTTGAGAGCCTCAGGCAAGGCTATCAACATACGACAAGCCAGGTTGATGAATGTCTTCAGACCGCCACGGTGGAGCTTGGATCTTCTACAATCATAGGACGGAGGACGCTTCAGCTACGTCCCATGCCCAATGGCACTGAATTCTCGATCAATCTGCCTCCCGCTTCTTTAGATCAGCCTCTGTTATGAATACTTAGATAGTAACAAGACGGCAACCGAACTCCACCCAAACTGTGGGTGAGACTGTTCGCCAAGGTTGGTTTGACAGATCTTACACTGAGTTAATATTTAAACGGTGCATGACTTTGGGACTTGCAGGAGACAGTCTTCTACATTACTACGGTTTCTCCCGTGTCAGTTTAATCTATGCATCGTTCCAATAATATATCTCCTAAGGGGCAGTTCGTAAACTTTCAGAATCAGCAGCTTATTCTGAATGTACTTAGGATTTTCCGACGATATATTATAAGCTTTGTACCCCAGGTATATTTGGCGCCGCTAAATATATTGCTAATAGGGTAAGTTCCACTTATCGACGATGCACCCAATTAAAATTAATAATCCTTTTTAAATTCGGTTAAATATACGGACAAAAACTTAAATTACGAAAGAAATACTAAAAGGATTATAAGGATCGTGTCAGGAAACGGGTTGCAATTCGGGATATCGCTGTTGTTCTGATTGATCTAGGTTGTTCCTCTTGTTGCTTCCTGTGGGTGGGAAGGTGTGGGAGAGCTAGGTCTGGGCTACATACATACAAATAGTGGGTCTGTCGCGCCCACCCCTCCGTTGCCCTAGGGACCCCCTACACCCCAATTCCTTTAGCCACCACATAGATCCTGACAAATCGGTTAAAATCGATTCGATTCGTTAAAATTTTCCGACCTTGTACTATTTCTATTAAAAGGGTTATTAAACAAGCCGTTCTAAAAGTTTACAAACTGCCCCTAATATTAATATAGAGATTTGCTATTTGTACTATGTCCCCCTAGCTATTTGTGCTATGTCCCACTTTTAATAACTGCTTATAGCCGTTACAGATCTATTACTTGTTAACTCCTAGTTATAATTATAATTTTTTTTAATTATAACCCTTTTATAACTATTATAATAACTTCGTTATAATAATAACGCGTTATTTTAGCTATAATAGTTATTTTAAATTTTAAAAAAGGCGGCGTATATAATTATAACGTTTCGGATTTTTTAAAAAAAATATACGGTTATTGTTACGACCTAATAAGGGAAAGGCCCCGGAAACAGTCCTAGTGGACCGAAACGGGACCCGGGTGGGTTGGATTACGTAACTGGATTACCGACTTACTACAAGTGGGTTAATAAGTTGGATTACCGACTTATTACGAATAAGCCAGTAAATTAAATTACCGACTTATTACAAATAAGCCAGTAAACCATGGGAATATATATATATTTATTAATTTTATAATTTAAATAATACTAGTTTATAATATAACTTAGTTACTTAAAACGTTTTTAATATTACTAGATGTAATTAAGTTACTTTTATTACTTAGATTCTTATAATACGATTATTAATATAAACCGTATAATTTGGTTTAATAATTAATTAATTAACTTAGCCGTTATACGTTATAAGCTTTTATTTAATAATATTATCAGATTTTAAATAATTATTCGAATTGTTAAAATAGCCCTTAGTATAGAAAAGATTACCGTTAGTTAATAGCTTTAGGATAAACTTAAGGGATTAAAGGCGGAAGTTCTATAATTTAAGAAAACGATAAAAAAGAATTTTAATATTTCGAAAATTAAAGTTAAAAAACTTTAACTTTATAATAAAAAAACCGATATTTAAAATTTCTTTACTTAGGTACGAGTATATTTACGGTTCTTAGCTTTTAATAATCCGGAAAATATAATCTTTGCCGTTACGGTATTCTTTACCGGGGATGTATTTAACTGGTTCGAACTAATTATAAGGGATTACCTAGGAAAGGTAGAAAACAATATGGAAACGTTTATTAAGGAACTTTTTACCAATTATTTTAACTTTAAGGAAAAATTAAAAGCTAATTTCGATAACTCCGATAAGGAACGTATTACCGTATAAAAAATTTTATAATTACGATAAAAAAAACCAACGTCTAAATACGTAATAAAGTTCCGAAACCTAATAGTTAAAACAAAATAAGTAAATAAAAAAAACGATACCTTAATTAACGTATTTTATAAGGGATTAAAAAATAACGTTAAAAACGAAATTATTAAATTAAAACGATTAATTTCTTTAAACAAGTATATTACCGAAATAGTAAAAATCAATAATCGATAATTTAAAAAATAATAGGAAAAAAAGGGTTAATATATTTTATAGCATAAATTTAACTAAATTAATAAAGGAAAAAAACGTATTACGTTTTTTATTTTTTACGGAATTTAATTAGGCCTTATAAAAATTAAAGCGGTCCGGTAATAAAATTAACCTTAGTTTAAATGTTATAACTATAATAAAATAGGGCATAAGGTTTTCTAATATAAGGCACCTAAAAAACCTTAACGGAACAACTAAACCCCTATACCTAAAAAACAATAACAAAACGATAAAAAAAACGATAAAAAATCGATCAATATAATCCGACCACGATATACGGTAATATAATAACATAAGGACTATTTAAAATAAAAAACCCTTATTAAAAAAAATTACTTGCCCAATTCCAACGGAGAAAAAAAAAAAAAAAAAAAAAAAAAAAAAAAAAAATT
>QJNZ01001280.1:0-19499 GCA_004155055.1 Monosporascus sp. CRB-8-3 | reverse complement strand
TTTTAATATTTTTTATTTTTTTTTTACTTTTTTTTTTTTTTTTTTTTTTTTTATATACGCTTAATCGTTATTTTTTACCAAAAGGTACTGCCGGTGTGAATTAAAGTGTTACGCCTTATAAGTTAACTTGGTAACATATACCTTTTTTGCGATATATTTGCTTAATAATATATTAAGTTATATGGCAATATAAATAAATATATAATAGGTATAAGTTTATAACATATATTAAAATAATTTTCTGGGCGGAAATTATATTATCGAGTTAAATATATATTTATAACCTTTATACGCGTTAAGTTATTATTAAAAACGTTATAAAAAAAATAAAAATAATAAGTAAAATAGCGATAAGGCCGGTAAGGGCTGGCGATAAGCTGGAATAGTTATAACGGGCTGCAAATAGTTGTTAAAAACTCGAAATCAATATGAATTTTACCTTAAAATAAAACGTTAAAATATATTAAGCTTTAAAGCCGTATATTTTAACGCGTATAAAAGCTATTAACCTGTAATTAGGATAAGGATATAGCCCTCGTTGAGGGCTACATTTTAATATCGTATATGTTTATATAGCTGTTATATTAACGTTTAAATATATCTTAATAATAAATTATATTATAAGTTATATATATATATTTAAATATATTAAAACGTATTTAATAATTACAATGCTGTATATGGTATTTAAAATGTAGCCCTTACCGAGGGCTATATTCTCGTCTATGTTGTAAGTTGGTAGCCTTTATACGCGTTAAAATATATGGTTTAAAAGCTCGATATATTTAACGTTTTATTTTAATATAAAATTTATAACGATTTCGAAATTATCTTAATAAAACTTAGTAACTTTCGTAATAATTACCGTTCTTATTTGTTTAAAACGTTTTTCGTTAATAACTTTACGCGTTTTATATTTATAAATATACACAATATATTAAAATAATATTTTCGTCGAACTTTACATTTTAACCTTAAATATCTTTTCGTACCTCCTTTACGCATTAAAATATTAATATATACGTTAACAAATTATTAAGTATTTAAATTATAAAAAAAGGTATATATTACCAAATTAACTTATAAGGCGTAATACTTTAATTCAAATCGATAATAACCTTCGAAATACGTTTATTAACTTTTTTTTTAATTTTAAAATCCCCGGTTTACTTATTAAATCGAACCTTTTTATTAATATAAAGATATTTTTTTAAAATAATACCGCTTTTTATAAAAGCATTTCGGCGTAAAACGGCTACTGCCGTTACCGTTTCCGTTATTTCGATTATTATTATTATTCCGGTTATTATTTTAATTATTATTTAAAACGTTTTAAAAGGATTTTATTTATTTAAATATTTTTTCGGTAAAAGTAATATTAAATGCTTCCTGTAATATTTATTCGGTAATAACGTTTAATATTTTCCGAATTTTTATTTAATTTCGGAATTGCTTTACAAATTTATATACGAACGGTAATTTTAAAAAGGTTTTTACTTTTATACATAATTTCCTTAACCGTAGTTATTTAAATAATAAAAATATTAAGTAAAAAGGCGTTTATAATATTTAGAAAACCGAGGTAACCGTAATAACCTATAACGGTTAGAATTTAAGACTTTTCGACTTTAATATATATTTTTTAATATATAAAAAGTTATATAATTATTTAAATTTTATTAATTTTTAACGCTTGCTTATATCGAACGTCGACCTTGTAAATTAAAGAGTTATTCCTAAATTTAAACTTAATTTTTAAAGTAATTAGCCTTTTTCGAAACGTAACCTTTTTTTAATATAACTAATAATAATTAAGATAAATAAACCGGTTTAAAAACGTTTAAAGTTCGGCAAAAACCTTTTTTTAAATAAGAAATAAGGATTATTTCTTATCGTAAAATTTTAAAGCTTTTATTAAAAATTTCATAATTTAAGCATATATAACTTAGTCCTCGGATATATAAAATAATAACTTTTTCATAGTTCTAATAATATACGATTAATTAGATTTATACCATTATATTATTATACGTATTTAATATATAGCTATTTGTAATACGTAACGGAACCTAAGTTATTTATTAATATTTTTTGCTATTTTTACGTTAACTATTTTAACTTTTACGTAATTTTTAATAAATAATACTTATTACCCGAATTAAAACTAATTTTTTTTATTATTTTATTATTTTTCGTATATCCGCAAAAATAATACGATAAAAAATACAGACTATAAATTATCCGCAGTAATAAACTTAATGCCCGTAATTATACTTATATAAAAAAAACTTAAATATATACGATAAATTTACGGTTATATCGTTAAGTATCCCGATAACCTTATTATTTAACGGAAATTTTTAAGCATTTTACAATTTATAAAGAAAATAACTTACTTAGACGTAATATTTAATAACCTTTACGGTATAGTTATTATTAAAATATTACACCTTACAATATTTTTTAAATATTAAAAACAATTTAATAAATTTTTTAATTAACGATTTAAAATTATTTATAATCATATCTTTTAAATTAGCAAAAAATTAATAAACCTTAATAAGTTCTTCCTATACGAAAAAATACCGGAATAATTAAACCTCTCCGAAAATTCATTAAAATAAAAGCTTACGTTAATAAACGAACTAGAATCTTAAAAATTATTAACATTAAACAATATCCCGACCAGGTTAACCTTTAAATAAAAAAGTATATTAACTTATCCACCAGGAAACTTAGGGCTATCAGTTTAAAGTACGAATTAAGGTAATTAATCCGATTTATCCGATCCGGTAAATAAAGATAACGGTATAGTTCGTACCCTTATATATTTTTTTAAAAAAATAAGGAAATTTCGCGTTAACTAAAGCGTAACGGGCGTTACGCGTAATTAAACCGTTAAAAATAACGTTACGGAATTTTATAAAATTTGCGTAATTAACGTTAAATTATTTTAACTTAAAACCGAAAAAGTTAATTATAACGGATCGATTATTTTTTATAATTAAAAGCAGATATATTACTGCAACGTATATCTTTAAGCTAAACGGATAGAAAAATAAATTAATATAATTAACCGAAAATCCGTTACTTTTAAAGAAACTTATACTTTATTTTATAATAACGCTTTAACTTAATAGGAATAATAGTTTTTTAAGAAAAATAAATATAACGTACGGTTAAGCCTAGCAACTTTTTTAAAAATTGTATTAAAGTAATTCGGAATTAAGCTAGAAAATGCTTAAGAATAGCTAACCCGAAACCGGTATATTTTCGAAAATAACAAAAAAAAAAGTTAATTAAAGTTTATATTATAAACTTATTTAAGTACGCGAAATTGTAAGGTAATTTAATTAATTTTTAATTATTTATACGCCTGTACCAAAATTTATATTTAGCATTTTAGGTATTATACGTACGATTCGAAAAAAGGGATAACATAACTTAATATTTAAATAAGGTAAACGATAAAAGAAAAATTAAAAAAACCGAATTAAACGATATGTTTAAATTAACCGTTACTTTATAAAATAAATCTTATAAAAATTTAAACAATTAAAACGATATAATTTATTAAATTAATAATAACCGCGATAAATAACGGTTTTAACGTTAAAACTTTTCTTAACGTAGTAAAAAATTACCGGGATTCCGTCTTTTTAATTTAAATCCTTAGGGGTACTTAAGGGGTTATTAAAAATAAGGGTAATAACGTAAAAAATCACGTTCCCTTTAACGTTTTAAACGGAAAAAACGCTTAAGGTATTTAAATCGAAGGATTTTTTAACATTATTTCGGACGTTACCGTAAATTTGGCCAAAAGTTACGGCGTTAAAACGGGACTTACGTTTTTGTTAACGAAAAACTCGTATAAAAATACGAAAAAAATACCGAAAATTACTAAACCGTTTTATAAACGGATAAATATATTTATTTTAACGAAAACGAAATTAAATTAAAGCTTAATTACGAAAATAATTAGGTATACGTCGAAAATAACATAATAAATAATACGTATTTCGTTTATTTTAAAAAAGTTATTAAAACGCCGGATATTAACAATACCAAAAAAAAACCGAATTATTTATACCAAAAATGTAACATATTATATAATATAATAAACCTCCTTACTTAATATTAAAAAAAAAAAAATTTAATTAAAAAATTAACCGTATTTAAAATTATACGATCGGTAAATTTTTCCAAACCCGTTTCAAAAGTTACTAATATTAATAAAATTATATATTTCGTTTTAAATAACGAACAGGTAATTAAATTTAACTTAAACCCGATTTCGAAAAGTTATATATAACGAAAAATCTTATACTTAAAGGTTAGTATTAAAGTTAACGTAAAAACGTAACCGGTTAACGTTTACATAGATACGGGAAACTTTTCGATTTTAATAAATCGAAAATAAATAACTTCCTAAGTTAAAAACTATAAGTTTTTTAAAGGTTAACCTTATTTACATTAAAAAGGTTAATTCTAAAACCTTTATCGATATTTAAATTAAGTTTAATTTTTATATACAAAACCAAATTAAAGGTACATAAATTAATAATTACTTTTCCGTTAAAGTTAACGTAATCGACGGCCTCGGACCGAAAATATTACTAAAAATTAAATTTTTAATCTAATATAATATAAAAATTAATTTCGTTAAAGAAACCTATATTATTTAATCGGTTTTTAACATGAAAATAACGGGGGAAATAGTTAAAACGGTAACCTTAAAACTAATCCGGTAAAAAATTACGGCAGCTTATACGGTAATAATTTTTACTATAATAACCACGTTTATTAACGTAAATTATATCGATTTACCAAAATTAACGGATAAAAAAAATCGTACAGCCTAACCTTTATATATAACGGCAAATTATCCGGACGTTTTTAACTTTCTAATTAATAAATTTAGCTTAAAAAAGGTTATCCTTTATAATACGAAAACTTAGCCCTTTATTATTAAAAAAAACGAAAGGATTAATATTATACATAACTACGCCGGTAATAAAAAAACTTAATTAACTAATTAATACGATATCGATTAATATTAAAAATTTAAATTAACCTAAGAAAAATAAGTTAATATAATCGAAAAAACCTATGCCCCCGTTACGGAAAACGTTAAAATAACGAAAAAAATTAATTATCCGATTATTAATTTTTATATCTTTTTATATAGCATTACGAAACCAATAAACGTATTATTTAACAAATTTAAAAACAAAATAACTATAACAAATACCGACTTTACGATTAACGATAAATTACGCTAACTAATTAATAATTATAATATTTTCCGAAATAAAAGTACTATATCGATACCCGAAAAGTATAAAATACGTATCGATTTTTTCGACGGATAATAAAAATAATTTAAACCGGTTAAAATATACCCGTTAAACGTTAAAAATTGCCAGGTCCTTAATAAGAAATACGATGTATTACAGGCTTAAAAAAAAATTTTTTTTCCAAAACGAACTTACCCTAATAACGGTTTTAGTTTTCGTTATATAAAAAAAACTAAACGTTAATTACGAAAAAAATTACGTAATAACTAATTTTAAGCCCTTAAATAAAATAATCGTTTTTAACGGATATCCGTTACTTAATTAAAAAAATATTATAAACGATATAATTAATAAAACATAATTCAATTCGTTTAATACCTTTAACTTCTTTTTCCAGTTACCAATACGTACAAAACACCGTAATCATATAATTATTATTAATTTTTAAAAATTAAAAAAAATTTAAAATTATTTTAATAAAATTTCGTAACGTTTTTATTTTCGTTTAACGATTTATAAATAAGTTATTTCTTGCGTATAAATATTTCATCCGTATATATATTAATAATATTATCATCTTTAATTATAATACCGAAAAATATATAAAATACTTATACGTCATATTAAATATATTTAATAAAATACGGATTTATATTAACTTTAAAATTTTTTTTTTAAATTTCCGTTAATACGTTTATTTAATTACGACGTTAACGGAAACGGAATTTTTAAAACGGATAACCGTATTAATACTTTTAAAAAACTCGTATTTTTTAATACGCTTGATTTTTTAAAAACTTATTTAAGTATAACGGCTTAATTACGTAAAAAAATCGCCTAATTTAATTTTAAAATAATATTTTTCGAACGTTAAAAAATTAAGTTATTAACAAAATTTAAAAAAATAATAACTTTATTTACTAAAATGTTAAAATAAGCGTAATAAATATATACCTTTAAACTTAAATTCGTATTTACGGACGAAAAAAAAAAAAGTATGAAAAAATTTTAAAATTATTTATGTACTAACTACGTTATGTATTATTACCAAAAGGATAAACCTTTTTTCTTTAAAATAAACGCTTACAAAAAGGCCTACGGGATTATAATTTTCTAATTAATTAACGAATAAAACGGATAAGTTATCCCCGGTAAAAATATATTTAAGATTAAGGTTAGGTTTATTCTTTTTTTCTTAAAATTAACTTCTAACGTTAAAAAAAAATACGGATCTATTAAAGGAAAAATCGTTAACCTTATATAAGAATACAAAAAACTGCGAAAATTTATCCAATCCAGCCGATTCCCGGTTAATATTTTTACCGATTACGTCTTTATAAAAAAAATCGTTATTTATATATTCTTAACCACCATAAACCTTAACAAAATTAATTTTAAACTAATTAATATTATTAATAACTTATTACAATTTTAGTTAAAAATATATTATATCCCGAAAAAACTTAACGTAATACCAAGTACGTTATCCCGTTTACCTATAATAATATCAAACCAAAAAAAGGTTAAACAAAACAAATTTAACGAATTAAATAACATCGAAAATAACGTTAACGTATAATATTACTTAATAAAAAAAAAACCTTATTTTTTAAATTACCTTTATATTAAATAACGGATTTAAAATTCGTATTATTAATAAATACGTTACGAATTATTAATATAAGTACGTATACGAATTACTATAAAAAATAAAAACGGGCAAACGTTATAAATAGTAATATTAGTTATTTAAGTTATAAAATAACTTCCTTTATTATATTAAGCTTAACGGTTAAAAAGGGTTATATATCCTTTATATTTATATTAAGGATATGCTAGAAATCGTATATAATAAAAAGCATTATTTCGGTAGGAAATATATAATAAAAAATTTACGTAACATTTATTTTGTAAAAAAATATTTTAAGATTTCGAAATATCTTAATTTTTAAGTAATTTATCGGAAAAATTAATCCGATCGAAAAAAGCCTTTAGGGGAATTATTACCCCTACCGGCGGTCCAATTACTGTATTATACGATAACTATAGATTTTATCATAAATATACTAAAAATAATATTTAAAAATACCTTCTAAATATTATTAAAATACGATATTCTAAATAATTTATATATTATTTCGTACAAAACTAATAAAAAAAAATTATTAATACCGGGCAAAATACGGTACTTAATAAAAAATTAAGTAATTATAACGTTAAAAATATTACAGCTTTATAACTAGGGATTTTTTACCAGAATTATTAATATTAAAAACCCGAAATTTACTTTTAACTTATAAAAAAAGATTTTTAACGTTTTAGAAATTAAATTACTTTTCTTTATAATATATTATCCGCAAACCGATAAATTATCGGAACGAAAAAACCAAACCGTAAAAATTATTATACGTTTTTATATATTTACCGACTTTAACGTTTTATAAATAAATATAATATCCGCTTTATAATATTACTTAAATAATTTTTTAACGGTTACCGTAAAACGGTTACCGAACGAATTAATACTTAATTTTTAATTTAGGTTTACCGTAAATATGTTAAACGAAAAAAAAAAGATAATAATTTCGAATAATATAATAAATATCGTAAAAAAAAATTACGCCCGGAAAGTTACCTTATTAACCGATATCGCTAATATATTTGCTAAGGAAAGATATAAAAATCAATATACCCCGATAGAATATAAAAAAATAAAACAATTTACTTTCGATTTTATTAAAAATATTATTTACCAGGTTAATTTAAGCGGAAATAATCCCTTACCCGAATAGGGCCGTTTAAAATTTTTAAACGGATAAAGGAATAAGTTTACGAATTAAATTTTTTTAATAATTAAAAAATTTACCCTATTATTTCGATAACGTAACTATATAAATTAAAGCAAAATAAGGACCCGTTCGAAAAAAAGGTACTTATACTTAGCCCTATAACCGTTAAAAATAAGGAGTAAAAATAGGAAATCGACGGTATTATAAGCTGTCGAACCCGTTAATATAGAAAAAAACCTATCCGTTAAATATCTCGTTAAATAAATAGGTTATATAGCGAAAAATAATAAATAACGTTTTAAGGAGGATTTTTTCGTTATTACAAACAAAACGGTTGTTAAATATAAAACTAAGTACCCGATCGACTAGTTAATAAAGTATCGGAAAAAAAAATTTAATCCGCTTTAATAATACCAAAGTAATAAATAATAAATATACCGTAATATCTTTTATTTAATAAAAAAAAGGAAAATATAATAAAGGATAATAATATACGGTTATTATATATTTGTTACGATTTTCCTTATAGCTGCTATATATTTTTATATAATATTTTATATATTTTTTTATTTTAATTATATATTTCCTTATATTAACTATCCTTTGTATTTTTTAATAATATAATTACATATTATATATACCTTTATATTAATTTTAAAATAACCTTTAACTAAATTTAAGCAACATTTTTTTTAAGTAATATACGGCTTAATTACCTTTTTCCTTAAAAAATTTTACATTATTAAAAAAGGTACAAATTACGATCGACGATAAAGCTGTTTATATAAAGGCGTTTTTCTTAAAAAATTTCCTACCTTTCTTCTTTTTTTTTCTTTATTACCCTTTTTGCGAAAATTATATATAAATCGGTAATCCCTTATAATCTTTTACGTATCCCTAATTACCCCTAACAAAAAATTTATATAATTTATTATTTTAAAACAATTAAACCGGTAAAAATCTTGTAATAACGGATAAAGATATTATTATTAATACTTCCCCGGCTTTTAAATTTATTAGCAATAATAAGAACATATAAAATACCCAGTTTAAAAAATTTATATTTATATAAAATAATTTAATTATTACGGTTCCAAATAACTAATTTAACGATAACGTTAACGGTAAATAAAACGTTATTAATACCAGTACTTAAAAAAACAATAATATCGTTAATTTGTTTACGTTAATTTTTCTGCCCGTTAAAAATAATATATTAACTTGTATTTAAAATAACATTATTAAGATAAACGAAAATTCCACTTAGCTTTTTAATAAATTTAACAAAATTTTAACGCCGGTTTTTACTAATAAAAAGGTAATTACCTTTAATTAAAAAACGGTTAACGAATTCGATATTAAAGCATAATCGATTTAAAATTATTTTAACGACCTTACCGGAAATATTAATAATAACTTTATTATTAAAAAAACCGATAAAATCGTATTTTTTAACGGAAATTATATTAAACTTATATAAAAACTTAATTCGTTTATAAAATTTCGTAAAAGAAAATCGTTTTTTTACGACAAAAAATATATTTAAACGTACTTAATTTAACTTTAATAAAGCTAACGATAAAAGCAAAAACGTTAAAAAAGTTATAGGTCCCGTAAATATTATTAAGAATAATTTTTAAATTGCTACTTTTAATATCGCCTTTCAAATTATTACGGCCCGAAAAATAATCTTAACGGGAAAAAAGTTTTATTTATATTTAAAAATAAAATAAACGAACAAAAGATATCACTTATTTACTAAGCCGTTTACCCTATTTAAAAAAGCGAAAACTAAATTATCTATTATATTATTTATTAATAATAATAATTATAATAAAAAAAACGAAAAAAAAGAATATTTAAATAACGTAAAAACTTTTTATAACCGTACCCGTAAGAAATATAACTATAACGCCCGTTTACTCCGTAAGGTAATTAAGGAAATCGATATTTTCCTTAGTAAAAAAAATAATAAAATTTCCGCAGTATATTTTTACGTTAAATCCGTTAAAGATAACATAAAACGAATATATTAAACTTATAAAAAAAATAAAACTTACGACGGAATATTATTTACTAAAGTTATTATTTTAATTATTCGATATTATAATCCGAAAAATAACCTTAATAATAATATTAATAATTATTTCGTAAAAATAAAATACTTTAAGCTTTATTAAATAACCTTTATTACCTTAAATAATAACGTTATAACTAGCATTAATAATAACATATCTTTTATTATATTCGCATTATAAAAAGATATATGCGAAATTAATAAACGACTTAATAAAAAAAACGGATATAATATTTCTAATATCGCCTTTATTAACCCGAACGAGATTTATCGAATAATTAAAGAATAAATTAACGACAAAATTAACGTAATAATTAAGGATATCGAAAACAAAATTAAGGCTTTAAATAAAGCTACTAAAAAAATTTAACCCGTTAAGGTTTAAAATATTACGAATATAAAACGCCGAATTGCTATTTTCGAAAACCTTTAGGAAAATACTGGAATTTAAATAATAATTATTTTTACTTAAAAAATAAACGTTACGAATTTTTCGTTAAGGTTCTTTTGCATTAATTTAAACAGTATATTATTTACAAAAGCAACTAAAGAATACTGGATTTATATTTAAGGTTTTATAAAAAGCGTTAAAATATTTACGTTATTTTTCCTATTTTAAGGACGATCGTTTAGTTTAACTAAACGCATTAAGCTTATTACCGTACGCTATACGGTTTCTTTTCGTACATAAAAAAGGAACCTGTTAAGGATTTTATAATTTAAGTTTATATAACCTAATTTTCGGATATATAGGACAATAGCTTTCCTATAGTTTTAATAATATACGATTAATTAAACTTACACCATTATACAGTTATACGTATTTAATATATAATTATTCGTAATACGTAACGGAACCTAAGTTATTTATTAATATTTCTTACTATTTTTACGTTAATTATCTTAATTTTTACGTAATCCTTAATAGCTTTCGAATATTTAATATAATTAATTATATTAAAAGTTAATTTATTAATTACTTCCTTTTAAAAGTATTACAACTTAAAATAAACCGGCATTAATAATAAAGGTAATATTTAAGCTGCGTTAAAGTTGATATATTTTTACAGAAAGCCAGTTTTCGTATTAACGTAAAATTCGAAAATATTATATTTTCTAAAGGTTCCTTTTTTAAAAAGATACCGAAAAGCTTGCTTTAAAAAGTAACTATTAAAGTTTGTTAATAAAAAAGGAATTATAGCTTTAATCGTAATATAAAAAATAAATAAATTAAGGTAATAAGGGCCTAATAACTAGGAACCTCCGTAAAAAAAGGTAATAAATTACAGAATTACTACGAAAACGAAATATATAACGTATATATTAAAGTATAATTAAAAGAAATACGGACCGAGCTTATAATTATAAGATTCTAATATTATAGACTTAAATATATACAACTAATAAAAAGGATTTTATTATATTAATCTTTAAAAGGTCCTAAATAAATAATAAAAATAACGAAACTTTTTTAAATATATATAAAAATAATTATAATAAAGTGAAAATTATACGTATAACGTACCATATATATAAACGAAAAATATATATAAGCAAGCCGTTTTTTAACATTCCGTAATAATAAATTTAAATAATTTAACAATAACATATTACATTAATTTAAATTAATCGGATCTTTTTTAACTAGATATATTTACAATTTTTTTATAAGTACGCGTATTATATTCAGGCTTACCGTAAACGTTATATTTTTATTTTTTCGTTTCAACCTTTTTACGACAACTCCCCCCCCCCCTTTTAACTGCTATTAGCTGTATTTTTTTACCACCCCGTTCTTTTTAAGCCAAAAAAGCTTATCTTTTTTATATAATAAATGTTTTTCCGTAAAAACGTTTATTTTTAATCCTGTAACTGTTCCTTAAAATATAGTTCGTTTTACGTAATTAGGTATTTTTTTCCTAAAGAAAAGCGGTTTTATATAACAGTAATATATAACCTTTTGTTATAAAATTAGCCGATTTAAGTATCCTTTCTTAACGAATTACCTTAATAATTTTTAATTTTCCTTTATAAATAACGTCCTTATTTTGTTATTTTACGGATATTTCTAGGGGTTTTCGCAGCGGGGGAAATAAAAATGGCGGAGGTTAACGGGGAGATAATTAGCGTAAGTACAACTAAAAAAATTTCGAGCTCGGAAAGGACGTTATTAGGATTAAATGGAATAAAGCCAGCTTTTGCAAATTTAAATTTAATATTATCGGACGTTATAGCAGCTTAGAACGCGTTATAAAAGCCGGCGAAAAAATCTTTTTTGGTAAAATATAAGTATAATGGCATCGTATTAAGTTTTCGATATACCGCAAATAAACGCGTTTTAAAATAAAAAAACAAAATATATCCAGAGGTTAAAGCCGATACGAAAAATACGTAAATATATAAAGCGTAATAATATCGTAACTAACGTAATATTTTTCGAATTTTATTAAATAATGGCTTTCGTAACCGTCGAAAATAAAAAAACGTTTCGAACTTTTCGTACGCGTCCGAATATATTTGTTAAAATACTAAAATTATTTTAAACCTAATTTATTTATTATCCAATTATTATTATTTAATACGATTTTTTAATCGGCTATTAATAATAAGTTATTATAGTACCAGGATTTAAAATAATTTTTTCCTGTTATAATAACAAATAACGGTATAGCCCAACCTTAAAAATTAACGACCTGGATAATTATAACTTATTTTTTATTCCCTTATTACGTTTATTTAAATATTTTACGTTTTTCGGTATTAATAATTAATATGCCCGTCGTTATAAAAAGCTTTATTAAAAATCCAGTTTCGTCGAAGTTGTAAATATCCTTTTTTGCGATGTTATACTTTACGATCGTAACCCGAATAAACTCGAATTATTTACGAAATATTTCTGGATTTTCGGATAAAATCCGTTAATAATCGATCTTCCGATTTAAACGCGTTTAAAGTTTTTTTTACCGTTTAACAAAGTTCGACTTCTAGTTAATTCCGATACGTTCCGTAACGCGCTGGACCAGCAATATATTAGCTATATCTTTAACATATTAAAACCGGACAGAAAACGCTTACGTATCTAAGTTAAGGATTCGGTTAATAATCGATTTTTTTTCGGTTAACGTTAATTTTTATAAAGGATTAATAATATCGGCTCAGGCGCATTTACCGCTAAAACGGTATACCAAAGTAAAATATAGAACTTTATAAACAGAACTAAGTTTTTTATAATTAACTTCCGGGTTTTATTTTTTAACTTAAATAACTAAATTTATTTCCGTTTTTTTTATAAAACGTTTTATAACGTTAATATTAAAAGATGGACGATTAAATATAAATAATTAAAATAATTAAAAAAATTTTTCGCTTATATATATTTTTCGTTTATATAAATAATACGTTAATATATAAATTAATTCCCGGTAAATTATTAATTAAACGATATTAAAATTTTATTATTTAATCGATTCCAACCCGGTTTAATAACGTTTCGAAATAATATTATTAATTTTTTAAAAAAAAGTAAAAAAATAATATAACTATTACCGAATAAAAAATAGAATTTATTAATATAGTATAATTATAAAATAATGCAAATAAAATCGAATTTAGCAAAGTTAATACGAATTTGTCGTAATTTAGTCGCTAAATTAATTACTAAGCTTTTTGTAATTAAAAAAGTAATTTCTTATTAAAGAAATAAACTTTGCAAAACTGCATTACTTTTTAATTTATATTCCTTTTCCAGTTTCGCTTAAACGAAAGTAACTATATTAAAAAGTAACTTTTTAATTCAATAAGGTTTAACTTTATCTCTGGGGTTTTTTCGAGTCGGTATCGGATATAACTAAAGGCTTTATCTTATTTATCCCGTTAAAATCTTTTTTTTTTTTTTTCCGCTTTTCGACGTCGGTTACCTTATTAACTTCGGGACTTTCGGCCCTACTTTTATTTTAAAGGAATTTGGCATATCCCTGTATATATAAATAATCCGTTAGTTATTTTTTAAAACCGAACCATTCCGTTAGTAACTTAAATTTTGTTATATTATCGAATATATTAAAGGTAATTTTAACCTTAGTTACAATAATTAATTTCGCTTATAGTTTATAATAATAAATATAAAATTTATTTATATGCCTTTTTAACAACTGGTTTATAATAATAATTTAATTCGAAAAGTTTTATAAAAAGTTTAAGATATATAAAGTTAAGTATAATAAATTTAAAAATAGGTTTTTGTAAAGATACGGTTTCGGGGCGTATTTTACTTAAGTGCAGATAAGGATTTTTAACGTATAAAGCGTTAAAACTGTTAATTTTTTAGTTATATACCGGAGTAACTAATCCTTTTTATTTTTTTATATTGTTTTAACCCTTTATAAATGTATTAGCTAACTAGCCGTAACTAAATTTAAGGTTCGAATTTAAAAAAAGCTGAAAAATGCTAAGATTTTAAAATTAATTGTTAAAATTTAAGCTTTTGTTGCGTTTATAAAATAAATAAACTTACCTATTCGGACTTGGCGAAAGTCGGCAATTAGTTACCGCGTAATTAGCAAATGAATAAGGTGGTAAAGGCCCCCCTGTTAGCTATAGCTAAGGTTGACGATAATAATAATCGATAGTATAATAGGGATAATAGTAAGGTCGTATTTGCTTTTCGGGATTTAACGCGCTTAAGCTAACGGATTTATAACGCGTATCGCCAAGGGATCGCCGAACTACCGCTAAAAAACTGGCTATAGGATAAAGGGATAACGTACGGAATCGGAACGATTCTTTTATAAAAGGGGGAATAATGTAAAAATATAGTTTCGGGGCATATTTTATTTAAATGCAGATAAGGACTTTTAACGTATAAAACGTTAAAACTGTTAATTTTTTAATTATGTACCGGAATAACTAATCCTTTTTATTTTTTTATAATTTTCGGGTAAAAATTTTAAAATCGAATAAATTTATTTCGTTAAGATCTAAAGGTAAAAAGATAATAAAGACGGTATTAAAGTTAGATAATAATAAGTAATTAAGTAAAGGTAAAAATAAAGAGTTATTAGTAATATCTTTAACGTTTTAAAGGAAATCAGATTAATTAAATATTAAATAAATTCGAATAAGGTATCGGAAATTTTTTTTGTTAAGAAATGTGAAAATCTATTGTAAAAAAAAAGGTTGAGGTTAAAAAAAATATTTTAATTATTTATATTGATATAAATTTCCGTTAATTTTATAATCGATTTTATAACGAACGTTCGTTATTTCGATAACGCCTATTAAAATATTTAATAATTTCGTTAATTAGATAATTCGGTAATTCGGTATTCCGAAATATTTTAAGTAATCGAATAAATAAGTAAGGTATTATTTATAATTTATTTATCGTTTTAATAAATTTTTTAACAGATATCGTAATATTTAAAATAAAACATTTTATTATTTTCGTATAATAAGTTTTAATAAAGGAAATAAGTTAATCTTTCCGATAATCGAATTGTATAATAAATAATAAATATATTTTTATACGTATATATATAATTTATATTAAAATCGTAATAAAAAAGTTAAGTTTTCTTAATATATATAGCAAAATATACGACGAAGTTATTTAAAGTATGTTTTACTATATAAACAGGTAAAGTATTAGCATAGTTAAAAGTAAAGATAAATTATAAGCTTTTTAAGTTTGTAACCTATTAAAGTAAACGTAAGTTATAAATATTATTATATAGATTAATTAAACAAGTTATTTATAGTATAAATAGGAAAGGTAGTTTTAATATATAGCTATAGTTATAAGGCGTTTCTTAGCCACCTTATTTACTAGTTACTTTACTTTCCGAAATACAGGGTAGGTGTACAGGGTAGGTCTATAGAATAAATTTACAAAGTAGGTATATAAGGTAAGGATATAAAGTAGGTATTTAAGATAGGTATATAACATTAAAGTAAACGTAAGTTATAAATGTATTAATATTAAACGTATTAAATTATTTACAGTATAAATATATAAAAATAGCTCCTTTATATAGTTATAAATATAAAGCGTTTTAATTATCTTATTTATTAGTTATCTTATTTTTATTACATATATTCGAATTATTCTCGTAACTTTTTCAAATTTTAACTCGTAATTAATATATTATTTACCCGTAGATTTAATGTATATATTTATATTATAATTTCTCCCATTTATATTTTAAGTTTTATGTAATTTTTATTACGTAACTTATTAGGATTTTTATATTTAAAATTTTTATAATTATTTATTTTTAAATCTTATATTAATGCAGTAATAAACATTTATTTTTTTTTTTTTAAAATATCGTATTTATATTGTACTTAATTTTAATTTTTATTTTAAATTTTCTCTATCGTAATTCCTTAACGAAAAAGTATTACTTATTTTATCTTATTTTTTTTTACGGTTTATTTTCGTAATTATTAATATAAGGTTCCAGTTTTATATTAATATTTTTTTGCTTTTAGTTATTCCGTATTTTATAACTCCGATATATACGTATTTATTATTTTTCCTATTATTAGTTATTAATTAATAATCCGTTAAATATGTTAAAATATTTTATTTAATTATATTTACCATATTTCGAATTTAATTTAATAAAGTTATTAAAAAGTTTCCGGAAATCCGGATTAAATATATAACTTTTCCTGTTTGTTCGGTTTTATTCGTTTAGAAAAGGAAATAAGTTTAAAGTAAAAATGTAAAACCTTATTATTAATTATACGATTTTAAAATTATTATAAGAATTTTTTAATATTATATTTTAAAGTAATTATATTCGATTATAACGCGTTAATAACTGTAAATAATATTAATAATATTATAATTAACATATTATAAAACAAAAATATAATTAATAAATACTTTTTAAGTTTTTATAAATTCGGTATAACTTGTATTAACCGTTTTACGAAATATTTCCCGAAGAGGTTTTCGGTATATCCCGGGTATATTATCCCGATAAAATTAATTAATATTATAAAAGATTTCTTAAATAATTAATATTACCCCGATATTAAATATTTATGTATAATAAGAAAATTTAAATTTATTATATTAATTAGCGTAATAATTATATAATAAAAAAGGAGTTAAATATTTCGGTATTTTAATATTAAAATAAAATTTCGGTTTTTTTTATTCGTTTTATATAAAGTAATAATTAAGCTTATTTCCGTTTTTTTAAGCGTTTATATTAAATTTAAGATTTTTTTAAAACGCTTAAAGTTATTCTTTAGTAATAGCGTTATTATTTTATACGCGATTCGTTTTGAAATATAAATATATTTTAAAATTTACTTATTCGTTACCTTGTTTTTTTCGAATAAAATAATAATATATCCCGATATATTTTATACGTATATAAAATTACAGGTTTTTAATTAATGCTAACGTTTTTTAATTATCCCTTTAAATTATCGTTACGATAATTTCGTTATAAATTACGTAAAGTTCGGTTAATAATTTTCGTAATTAAACCGTTTTTTTACTTATTTAAATTTAATTAATATATTCGGCTTTGTAAGATAATAATAATATAATAAATTGTTTGTTCGATAACCAGTTTATCGTTTTATTACCGGCATTAAATATAAAACTTATAATAAAACGGCGAAATAATATATATAGCTTATTTAATTAGTATTTATTTCTGATTAAAAAGTACTTAATTTGTTTGGAAAAAAAGGTTTAAGGTTAATAAACCAGTTAAAATAACGTAATATTTGTTATAATAACTAATAGATAAAAAAGTAATGAAATCTTTTATATAACAGTTATAATATAATATAACATACATTATATCCGGCCGAATTCCTGTTATAACGTATACGGAATACCTTATTCCTTTTACGTACTAGTTAACGTTAACTTAAATTATTTCGTAATAATTAAAAGGTTTTAAAGTTTTTAATACTTTCGATAAGAATTATATTATCGTATATTTTCTAATAGCTTAATTCCGTAACAATATTTTTAAAGTAAGGATTTTAATTAAATTTTATTATTTTATTAATATAATTACGGGTAATAATCTTTTTAAACTAATTTAAGTAAAACCCGAAATTTATTTTATAAACCTTATTTAATTACGTTTTTTTTTGAATTCCGTTATTTTTTTTAACGGGTCCGATAAAAAGAAAGTTTTTCATATAAATAGCGATATAAAGGTAGTTATTTATAACTATTTTAATATCCTAATTTAGTAGCGAAAACCTTTATTTCTTTTAAGGAATTTATTAATTTATAATATTTAACTTTAAAAGCGTATTTTAAGTTATAAAGTACTTTGTTTAATTTGTAAATTTTATTTAACTGGTTATTAAATTTAACCGGTTTTTTAACGTAAATTTTCCTATAAATATTTCCGTAAAACATAACGATATTTACGTTTATTTACATAATTTTTAACTTGTAAACCGCGGTAAGTTTATAAATAGCTTTACAACTTTTTAATTTTATTATTAGTTTAAATATATCCGGTATAATGTAAAACCTATATTTGTTCGAATTTTTATAAGACCTAGCTTACTTTATAACGTATAATTTTACTGTTAAATCCTTTTTTAATTTTGTAAATTTATTTACTTACTATGATTTTTCGTTTTTGTAATAAGTTATAAAATGTTTAAATATTATTATTAATTAAAAAATAAAATTTTCTTTTATCGACTAACGTTATTTACGTTATTTACCGTAGTATTTAATATATTTATAACTTTACAGCTTTAAATTAATAGTTATAAAAATTTTTCTTATTATTATAATTATTATAACTAAGTAAAACGTTAAATTTATTTTTAATTTAATACCGTATAAATAATTTACGTTTAGTTCGTAATCGTAAATTACAGATTAAAAACGTTTTAAGCAGTAATTTTTTAATATAAGATATAAATTTGTATGTTTTTTATTAAACGTTAATACGTTTTTCGTTATAGTTTATATATTATTATTATTATTATTTTCGTTAAAGGTAAATTAACGTAAATTATTATTATCGTTTAATTTAATATATTTATTATTTTATTAAATAATTTTAACGATAATACTGTTAATAATTTAATATTAAAACTTTTCGTTTTACGTTAATTATTAAGGAAGACGTAAGTTTTCTGCCGCGTAAGTACCGAATAAAAGTTCCGGATAAGTATTAAATAAAATATTTTTTCGGTAACGTTTCGTTCGATTCGGCGGTTTAAAAGGCGATGGTAACCGTGTTCTCTGTTTTTTGCCTATAGTAAAGGAGATTTTTCGATGTTTTTTCTTTTTTTTCTCTTTTTTTTTTTTTTTTTTTTTTTTTTTTTTTTGTT
>QJNZ01001279.1:0-19525 GCA_004155055.1 Monosporascus sp. CRB-8-3 | reverse complement strand
CCCCCCCCCCCCCCCCCCCCTAGTTGCTATTAATTACATTTTTTCACTATATTTTTTTTTGGGCCAAAAAAGCTTATCCTTTTTATATAGTAAATATTTTTCTTTCTTAAAAACGTTTATTTTTAATCCTGCGACGTTTGTTTAAGATATAGTTCGTTTCGTACAATTAAACGTTTTTTTCCCGGAAAAAAACGGTTTCATGCAACAATAACATATAACTTTTTATTATAAGATTAACCGATTTAAATATCTTTGTTGGCAAGCTACCTTAATAATTTTTGATTTTCCTTTGCAAATAACGTCCTTGTTTTGTTACTTTACGGATATTTCTAAAGGTTTTTGCAAGCAGGGAAGTAAAACCGGCGGAGGTTAACGGGGAAATAATTAACGTAAATATAATTAGAGGAATTTCGAATTCGGAAAGGACGTTATTAAAATCGAATAAAATAAGGTTAATTTTTGCGAATTTAAATTTAATATTATCGGACGTTATAATAGCTTAAAACGCGTTATAAAAGCCGGCGAGAAAATCTTCTTTAATAATATAAATATAATAATATCGTATTAAGTTTTCGATATATCGTAAATAAATACGTTTTAAAATAAAAAAACAAAATATATTAAAAGGTTGGAACCGGTACGAAAAATACGCGGATATGCAAAACGTAATAATATTATAATTAACGCAGTATTTTTCGAATTTTATCGAATAGTAATTTTCGTAACCGTTAAGGATAAGGAAACGTTTCGAATTTTTCGTACGTATCCGAATATATTTATTAAAATGTTAAATCCATTTTAAATTTAATTTATTTATTATCTAGTTATTATTATTTAATGTAATTTTTTATTCGGCTGTTAATAATAAGTTATTACGGTATTAAGATTTAAAATAATTTTTCCTTATTATAATAACAAATAACGGTATAACTTAACTTTAGAAATTAATAACTTAAATAACTATAACCTATTTTTTATTCCTTTATTATGTTTATTTAGGTTTTTTACGTTTTTCGGTATTAATAATTATTATACCCGTTATTGTAAAAAACCTTATTAAAAATTTAGTTTCGTCGAAATTGTAAATATCCTTTTCTGTAATACTGTATTTTACGATTATAACTCGAATAAATTCGAATTATTTACGAAATATTTTTAAATTTTTAGATAAAATCCGTTAATAATTAATTTTCCGATTTAAACGCGTTTAAAGTTTTTTTTACCGTTTAACAAAGTTCGACGCCTAGTTAACTCTAATACGTTCCGTAACGCGTTAAGCTAGCAATATATTAACTATATTTTTAACATGTTAAAGCCGAATAGGAAACGTTTATATATCTAGGATAAGAATTCGGTCGATAATCGATTTTTTTTCGGTTAGCGTTAATTTTTATAAAGGAGGAATAATATCGGTTCGGGCGTATTTATTATTAAAACGGTATATTAAAGTAAAATATAGAACTTTATAAATAAAATTAAACTTTTTATAATTAATTTTCGAGTTTTGTTTTTTAACTTAAATAACTAAGTTTATTCTCGTTTTTTTATAAAGCGTTTTATAACGTTAATATTAAAAATAGACGATTAAAGATAAATAATTAAAATAACGAAAAAAGTTTCTTGCTTATATATATCTCTCGCTTATATATATAGTACG
This sequence comes from Monosporascus sp. CRB-8-3, assembly GCA_004155055.1. Taxonomy (NCBI): domain Eukaryota; kingdom Fungi; phylum Ascomycota; class Sordariomycetes; order Xylariales; genus Monosporascus; species Monosporascus sp. CRB-8-3. The sequence continues at coordinate 17,868 of QJNZ01001279.1, read as the reverse complement.
TTATACCGTAAGATTCTAATTATAAGTTTATTTATTTTCGATTATAATTTCGAATATATTAGCTAATTAGTATATATAATCAATATTTTTAATTATACGATTTTTAAAAATTAAAATATTAATATATATTTTAAAGCGAAAAAGTTTTTTTCGGATAATAAGTTATATCGGATTTCATTAGTTTAATAAGTTACCGAAATAATTTAATAAAATCGATTTAAATTTATATATTAAAAACCTATATTTTAATTTAAAATTTACTTTTAAAAGGACTTTAATTCTTAAGTTCGTTATAAGTAATAAAAAACGTTAATTATACGATTATTACTATAACTATTAAAAATATATAAATAATTGTTATTGATATATTGCTTATATAGTTTTCGTAAGAATTTATAAATTAATATTTAAATATTTAATATTTTAAGTTGTTAAATATAAGGGATAATAGTTATATTGTTATATTCGGCTAATTGCGTAGACTTCTTACACGCATATAGCTTTTATGCAGCCTAGTAACGGAACATATATCTTCCGATCAGAAGGTGGCTTTTCCTTATTTGGTGTGTTATAGCACACCTAACCACCTGACAGGTAAAGAGGAAGGCGGGGTTCCGACTTATGTTATACCCCAACCCTTATCTTCTTCTGATACTCTCGACTGAATTCTGAGGGTGTCAGTAAGCGGATAGTCGCGATAACAGAGTTTGTAGAGGTATATTAGGGATATATACCCAAATAGCTTGAACGGCCGACATTTTGAATGCTCATTTCTAATATTACTCAGAATTCGTTCGACAAGGGAGTGGTCACTCGTCCGGGATGATTCTTCCTTGTCCGCATTCTCTCCCTTTCTCTATAAGATTCAGAAGCGAAGCTCCCGGACAAAAGGAGGAGCTCTCATCAGATTCATGCTGCCTTTTCCATCCTTCGTCGGCGTATCGTACATTCGACCCAGAACTCGACATGTTCCTTACCTTGTTCATACACCATGGGGAACTAGATAATTATCAGGATAACCAAATCGTGCTATTTCGTCCTAGCACGAGTTTTAAGTCAAACCCCCCCGTTGCGCCCCCCCCCCTTTACGCCCCTCCGAAGCTTCGAGATACCCTATGCACTGACCCCTTTTTTAACTATTATTTAAACCCGTCAAACAACGTCTCCTTAGAAATTAAAATATACCTTTTTAATCATTAAATTTTAAAGAATTTAACGATATGGGTTTCGCTGCTTAATTACGTACTGCAAAGGCGATTAACGACGTTATAAATAAAAAAAATTATTTTAATAACCTTTAAATTATATTATATTAAACGTATTTATTTACGCCGCGGAATTAAAAAAATATAAACTCGGAAAAAATATAACAAAGGTTAATAAAAAGCAATTAAGATTTTAAAAAACCGTTTAGCTAAATAAATTATAACTTAGAGCTAGTTTAAATATACTCTCTTTTATATTCGATTTCGTACGTACGCGTAACGGCTTTTTCTTAAGTTTAACAGCCCCAAACGCCTAAGAAAAAAATAAGTAACGCGATTTTTTTAACGGTATCGTAAAATTAGGATTTTTAAAAATCGGGTTACTAATTATAAACTGTTAAACGGGGTTATAGAAATTACTTATAAAATATTATTCGACCGGTTGGCCTTACCGAAAATACGGAGGATATATTTACGGAATAAATATAACACCGATAAATTCGGTGTAATAAAAGGTACAAGAAAAAACTTTTTCGTATTCGATAAAGCCTTTAAAAAGTTTATCCTTTTAAAAGATATATTTAAACGTACGTAAATATCGGTTATAACTTATATTAACGTAAACGGGCGCGTTTTTTTTTGTTAGTTATATTTAACGGCATTAACGTATAATAGTAATAATTTCTCGCTATAAACAATTAATTATATAAAAACTAGTACTTTACGACATTTTTAAATAACTGGACTAATACCGATATTAGGTTAAAATAGTGAACTAGGGTTGGAGCTGTACAGCTGTTGTACAGCTGTTATACAGCTGTTGCACCCGTTATCAGCTACAGCTAGTTCTGGCTTCTTCTAGCTATTTCTAGCCTTATCGCTAGAAAACTCGGCTACATCACCAAGTGGGTCGGCGATAGTCTATATAATGCCGACCTACTAACCTTTGTATGTAGTCTTCTATAGAACCAAGGAACGCCCGGTATCCTTCTTCCCTTACCTTATCGAGATCAGGCCCTGTTTTTAAAGTTATGGCTACGCCGTAGGCGCAACTGTAGCTAGGACTTTGTAAAAACCTATATTTTAAGTACCGACTTATAAAATACATACAAAATAATAAAATTTCAAAAATAAGGCCCGATAAAAAGTTATAATTTTATAACTTTAATTAACGTATTGTTATATAAAATTTTCAAAATTTATATAAAAAACTTTTAAATAAAATAATATTAACAAATAATTAAAAAATAATAAAAAATATTATTATATACAACTTTAAAATAATATTATAACTATATATAAAACTTCTCGATTAAGGCTGGTTTAGTAAAGATATTAAAGAATAAAGTGAAAATTTTCGATTAATGTCAGCTAGCAGGGGGTGCTAAACGCATACTATATACGGAAAGGCTCCTTTTAATCGGAAGATATATGTTCTATTACTAGGTTATATAAAAGTTGTACGCGTATAAGAAATATACGTAAATAAGCCTAATATAACAATAAAACTAATATCCCTTATATCTAACAATTAAGAGTTTTATTCGCTTAATTTATGTTATTATTAATTAATTAGCTGTTATTAAAATGATATAAGCTATATATTAGTAATAACTATTAGTATATTTTATTAATTGTAAAAATAATAGTATTGTTAACGTTTTCTGTTATTTATAACGGACTTAAGAACTGGGACCGCTTTAAGGGCAAATTTCAGGTTAAAGCGTATATTTTCGATATATAGAATTATATTAATTTTAATTAATTATTTTTATAACTTATTAAACTAATAAAACCTAATATAACTTCGTATCCGAAACGACGAATCTGTTATATAATACGAATTAATACCTTAAACGGTTTTTTAATTATATTTATATCTTTCGGAAAAACTTAAGAAAAAATCGATTATATTAATTACTTAATAAATACCTTTAAGATAATAACTAAAAACAGATAAGTTTATAATTAGAACTTTACAGTATATATTTATAAAAATCGTAAATACGATATTTTCCGAAAAAGTAATAACGACCTTATAAAATAAATTTTAAAGTTAGTATTTCCAGTAATTAAGGAAATAAATTTCTTTTTAAAAAAGATTTTACGGAAGTAATATATTAAACTAGCTAAATCCGGTAAGGTATACGATAACGAGCTCCTAATTAATACTTAACAAAAATACCGCGAAAAACTGAAATAAGTTTCGAAATCGGTAAAAAAGTTAAACGAATAAATCGTAAAATAATAAAAGATTATAATTTAAGAATAGCGATATGGAATTTTAAAAATAAAAACGACGATTATATAAATAAACGACTTATATATAATACTAGCTCTTATTATAAGAATTTAAACGATTATTTTCTAAATAATAAAAAAGTTTAAGATTAATAACGGCACGATTAACTATTAAAAAATAACGGCTAACCTTTTAAATCATTAGATTATAACTTATTTATAACCTATATCGAAAAACATTAAAATAACGTTTCCGACGTTTTACGGGATATCCGCGAACCTTTTTAATTAAGAGAATTCTAATCAAAAGGAAATTAAGGATAACTTTTAGCCGCAAAAAAAAAACCCTTAAAATATAAGCCGAAATAAAACGGTTATAAAAATTCTCAAACGAGCCGAAATAACAGTAATAACAAGTAAAAGCGTTAAAAGTTAAACGTATAAAAAATCCGTTATAAAACGTACTTAAGCTCCTTTTATAGGCTTTTTTAATATTATTACGTATTCCTTAATAAAGCCCCGGTAAATTTCCGTTTTAACGATAAAATAATAATATACGTTTAAAGCCGAATATTTTCCGATTAATTTTTAAAGGAAAAAATTAGCCGTTTATCGAAAGATATGAAAAAAATAATTACCTAGGATATAAATTAACTCTTAAAAGAAATAAAACGGGTTTTAACGTATTTTTTAATTTTTAATTAACGTAATACGATAAACGTTATACTTTACCCCTTAAAAATTTATTTATTTTAGATTTAAGGTTTACGATATATATCTTTAACTTTATTATAAAATTCTTAAATTTTAAACAAACTGTATAAGGTAACGGAATATATACGAGTAACAGTTTTGTTCCGATTAAAAAATACGGAAAAATTAACGTAATACTTTAAAGCTTTAACGGTATAAAAGGGTTACGTTTATACGATATAGCTTATTACGAAAGTTTTATATATAATCTGGTATCTTTCCGGTAGATTCAAAAAAAAAGTATTAATAAAATAAGCGAAAAATTAATAATTTTATCCGAAATAAGTATAATTAAAGAATTATCATATCAATAAATAGATTTAATTAAATTATTATTGAAAATATTAACGAAATAATTATTTATATAACTTTTATAATTTATAAATAACGAAATTATTACGGATTAGTAACGGTATTATATAACATTTAAAATTAAGTTATTTAGGGCTCGAAATAATTATTTAGTTATAGTTTTATAAGAAAAAAATCCGTTTAAAAAGTTTTATAATAATCGAATGCTAAATATATAACAAAGTGAAGGTTAAAAAACAAATATATTACCAGCCTAAAAAGGAAGTTTTCCGATTAAGTTAAAAAATCGCTATTAATTTTATAAATTTCGAAAAAAATATAGAAAAATATAAATACGTTATATTCGCTACCGACAGGTACTTAGGCTTTATTTGGGATATTTACCTTAAAAACCGAAAGCAAAATATATTGATTATAACGTTCGAATATATTTTAAAAATCTTAAAAAATCAAAATAAAGTTTTTTTATAGGTAATCGAATATAATAACGAAATTTTAAAAAATTATTAATTTTAAAATATGTTATATTCGCCTTTTTTTAGTATTAAACTAAAACTTTTAATATTATATACCTAAATTTAAAACGGAAATACAAAACGTTTAAAGGGTATAATTAAAAAAACCAATTACGATACGGAATAACGTTAAATTACTTTCGTTTTTAATCGTATATATCCTTAAAATAATAATATATCTATATAACCGTATTTTTAAATACGTACTTTTTTAATAAAACCTATATAAAATTTATTACATTTACCTAATATATAAAAATGGCGTTATAATACTTAATCGAAAGTTATAATAAGCTTATTTATAAATATATAATTATATAACTTACGTTATAATAATTACCGTTATAAAAAAAAAATTAAAAGCTAAATTTTAAAACGTAAATTAACTTTTTAATCGGTTACCGATTTACAAATATCTACGAAATCTGGAACCCGTTAATTAATAAGGTTATTACTATTCGAAACGTATAATTTAACGAAAAGGCCACTTTTTTAAGTAATATTAAAAACTTAAAAACCGATTTTTTATACGTAACAGAAAAAAAGTTACAAAAATTATTCCGACAGATAAAAATATTTAATTAAAATGATAACTATTTAATTTATATACCAAAAAAAAGATAAAAACCTAAACGGAATAATTTAATTACCGGCTAAGCAAGAAAAATAACTTTAGAAAAGTACTAACGTAAAAAACGTACGGGATAAAAAAAAATTATTTATAAAAAATTAATCACCTTTATATAACCGTTATATTCGAACTATTTTCGTTCTTTAAACCATTATTACCATTAACGTTTACCTTAAGAATTATTATAATTATTACGTTAACGGAAAAAAATAAAAATAACCTTAAGTTCTTTTTATATTATTTAACTTAAAGTAACGGTAAAAAACAAAAGTACCTTACGGGTAATAAACGTAAACCTCCCATATATTCCGTATTAAAAAAATATTATCCGAAACGGATATAAAATATAAAAAACCGTATTTAATATAAAACGTTTAACCCCTTTTATAAATACGTATAATAACCGGCCGGTAAAATATAGAAATTTAAAAAAAAATTAATGATTTAAAATACGCATTAGTTTAATCGGAAAAATAATAATACCTTAATATATAAAAAAGTATTAAAATCGTAAAACCGAATATATAAATGTAATTTACCGTTACCGTTACGAAACTATAAAAAATTAAATATATACCCGCTAAAGGAAATATTCTGTAAAATAAAAAAAACTTATTTATAAAGTTATAAAAAAAATATAATCCTGGAAAATAATTAATTAGTTTTTTATTAAAAGGAAATAAGTTTTAAAATATATATAAATATACGTATATAAATTTAATAAATATAATTAGCTATAAAAATATAAAGTAGATTTCGTTATACGAAACGATTAACAATTAAAGAACGTATATAATAATATATACGTGTCTATTTTAATTAAAAAATCGTTTAAAACGTTAATTATTACGGCAGTTAGATTCGACTTAAAACTTAAATAGTATAACGTTATTAACGTTTTTATTAATATTAACTTACTTTACGAAATATATATAAAAACGCCTTTAAAATACCCTTAAGGTAAAAAGGCTGTCTTAATTAAAAAAGTTTTAAATAACTTGAGGGAATCGCCGTTATTATAATAAAAATTTTTTACCGGAACGTTTAAAAAATTAGAACTTAACTCCGTTCCTTATAAACCTTATTGTTTTACTTATTAAAAAGTACTTATTTTTTTCTTTATAAATAATATCGTTATAGCATATCGCAAAAAAAACTAAAACCACGTTATTTAGTTAATTTAACAAATATAGGAATAATATATTTTTATAAAAAATAAGGACCTATAATAATTTCTCGGCATTAAAGTAATTAAAAATAAACCTAACAGGAAAATTTAATTATTTTAATCCGACTTTATAAATAAACTAATTAATTTAATTCTTAAAAACCTAAATAACTTTTTAAAAACGTTTATAATTAACGTTAAATTATTATTAAATCTTAATTTAACTTATTTAAACTTTATTAATAAATACCAAAAAAAAATCGGTTTTATTTTTTACGTAACGATTAATACGTAACCCGATATATTTTTTACCGTATTTTAATTTACCCGTTTTAACCTAAACCTTAATAATATATATTATAAAACTGTTAATCGAATTATATTATACTTAATCGGAACTAAAACGTTAACGTTATAATTCGGAAACGATAATTCGTTAAATATTTAAAATAACGCTTTTTTTGCAAATAATATAATCGATCGAAAACACTTTTAAATTTACGTTATAAAACTATTTAAAAAATAATAAAATAACGGATAAATAAGTAAAATATAATAACTACTTTTATAATACAAACGGAATTATTATCCCTTACGTAAGTTATAAAAAAAACTTTATTTAACTTTTAATTAATTAAAAAATATTTTAAATATTAAACGGTTAAATATATAATGCAATAATTAACAAATTATACGGCTTATTAACGTTAACGTCGTATTATTACAAACGAAATTATAGTACGTAAATATATATAATTACTAATTACGAAAAACTACAGAAAAAAACTTAATTAAAATAAACTATACGTTTACAGGCGATATATTAATTGATAAACTAATTAAAACCTTATTACGCAAACCGTTTAAACATTTTAAAAAGTAATTAGGATTAATAAATATTACGAAAGTTTTCGAACGGCGAAGAAACATTTTATAAGTAATTTCGGAAAAAAAATTAACTGATTAAAAGGATTTAATCGTCGGAGGAAAGGTTAAATAAAAGGCTGTAGTTTTAAAAAGTGATAATACGTAACGATTAACGCCATAAATACTTTAAAGCGTTAAAGGGATATATCAGCTAGCAGGGAGTGCTAAACGTATACCATATACGGAAAGGCTCCTTTTAATCGGAAGATATATATTCCGTTACTAAGTTATATAAAAGCTGTACGTATACGAGAAATATACGCAAGTAAGCCTAATATAATAACAAAACTAATATCCCCTATATCTGATAATTAACGTAAATTTTTTTAACTATAACGCCTTTATAGTTATAACGTAATAATTATAGCCCGTACGGCCGAAAAAAATAATATACGGCCTTTTCCTATATAAAATATCCTTAGAACGCCCGGTATACGATAATACGACCGATAGTTATGCCGTCGCAGCTATAAGGGCGTTGCGGTCGCTTATTTCTCAGATCCAAACTTAGCCGTATTAGCTGTATTTTTTATTTAAAAAAAATTTAAAAAAAAATCCTTATATATATATTAGCTTCTATTCGACGCGTATATAAAGTTTTATACTTGGCCTAATAGCTCAGTAATCGCGAGCCTGGGTGTCTTTTTTAATTGTGACAGGCTTAGGCACCCTGTTTCGGTTAGTCTTAAAAGATAGCTGGTTCAAATCCAGCTTGGGCCACCGTTCCTTTAGGTAGCGCCAGCTTAGAGGAACTGATTAATTGGGGCTTCGGTTCCGTTACCGTGTCGGCGACAATTAAAAGGTAGCTGGTGGGACTAGTTATAATTAGGGGCGTTAGGAATTAATTAATTAATCGGGTATATTTACCGTTAATTGCCGTGTTACATAACCCGCATTACGTTTTTCCGGCCTTTAGCTAAGAAGGGACGGTTTTTAGGGGGTGCTCCCCGGTCGCGTTTGTAAAAAAACCAGTTTGTGCATGTACTTAGTAAATGGATTAGCTCCCTGTATGTATATAGCTAGATACCTTAATGGCACTTTACCTTGCAAAGTTTTATACTTATCGGGCTTAAATTAGCTGCGTAGTAAATTTTTTTATATAAATCTTTAAAATTTTAACAGAAAATTAATGATTTTATTAAGGAAATACTAAACGAGCCCTCTTTTCTATAACTTGAACTCAGGCCTCGCTGGCTCGATACGGGGATATGGGATTTAATTGGCTAATTTTTAGCGTAATATAACAGTACATTAGAAAACGAGCTAGCAGATACCTAAGCTAGCTGAGGTAATTCTTTCTAAGCTTCTGATCAAGAGGTTCTTGCATACATACAGCTTTGATAAGCCCTGTCCTAATTCAATGGCTACGAAAAATATTTATCCCCTATACGAAACCTATTAACCCCCGGAAATAAAAGTTTTTTATTATCGACGGTTATAACAGCTATATAACTGAAAAATTTATATAAACTTACTTAACAGGATTTATATTGTTTTTTTATGCTTATATTTATCGTATATATAGCAATCGCTTAATAAAAGTATCTTTTTTATTTTAAAACGTAAATATCGTTATTAATTATAAAAACGTTATTACGGAAAATTTTCGAAAGTAATATATAAAACAGTTTTTTATAGGCACTTATTACGGCCTAAAAAAAGTTATAAACGTTTTACGATATATTAAATAAGATTTTAAAACTTTGAAAATATAGCTCGTTAATCGGAATAAAGTTTAAAAACCCTATATATATAAAAAGTAACAGCACGGAAAACGTACCGGTTACTAAATCCTCTATTATTTTATAATAGCCCGATTTTCGAGAATTAATCGTTCTAATAAACCTTAATATACTTAAATCTTAAAAGAAATTAAAAGCTTTCGAAAAAGCTTTAATTAAGGTTAACCCAGCTTTCGAGAAACCTACCGGTCGACTTCTTTTTCGTAAAATAAGCAAAGCGTTTAACCTTTTTAATAACAAATTAACCGTTCTCGAAAATTTTAATAATTATTTAACTTTAGCCTTTAAAAAAGTACGCTCGAAAAAATAGAAAAAATTAAAAGCCGATCTTAATAAAAAAACTCGTACGGTTAAAAAACGTTAAGTAAGTAAAGGTAAAGCTAAAAGATAACGTGTAAAAACTATTACGATTCGATAAGCTACGGCCTCTAAAAACGATCTTTAATAAGATAAGATAAAAGATCTAAGTTACGTAATAAATAATAATTACGGAAAATATAGTAATTAGACAAAAGTAAATAAAATTACTATTAAACTAGTAATTACGAAAAATATAGTAATTAAGTAAGATTAAAAGCAAGCAAAACCATTATTAAATTAGTAATTACGGAAGATATAGTAATTAGATAAAATTAAAAATATATAGAATTATTATTAAACCAGTAATTACGGAAAATATAGTAATTAGATAAAATTAAAAGTAAATAGGATTATTATTATTTTAATAATTAAAAATAAATATTTAAATAAAAGAAAAAGATATATACGCTTATTGTTTTATAATTTAAATAATATTAGTTTGTAATATAATTTAATTATTTAAATTCTATAATATAACTATTAATATCAACCGTATAACTTAGTTTAATAATTAATTAATTAGTTTAGCCGTTATACGTTATAAGTTTTTATTTAGTAATATTATTAAATTTCAAGGGATTACTCGAATTATCGAAATAGTATTTAATACCGAAAAAATCGGTACCTAGTAGCTTTAGAACAAGTTTAAAAAATTTGAAACTAAAGTTTAACGACTTAAGAAATAGGCTAAAAAAAACTTTAATATTTCGAAAATTAAAGTTAAAAAGTTTTAACCCTATAATAAAAAAAGTATTATTTAAAACTTTCTTATTTAAAGGCGAATATATTTTCGATTTTTAACTTTTAATAATCCGAAAAATTAAATCCTTATTATTTTAACGTTTTTTAAGAGAAACGTATTTAATTAGTTTGAATTAATTATAAGGGATTACCTGGAGTATATAAAGGACGATATAGAAAATTTATTAGGGAGCTTTTTGTAAATTATATTAATTTCGAGGAGAAATTAAAGGTAAACTTCGATAACCTTAATAAGGAATATATGGCTGCGTAGAAAATTTTATAGTTATAATAAAAGGGATTAGTATTTAAGCACGTAATGGAATTCCGGAGTCTAATAGCTAAGGCGGGGTGGGTAAATAATAAAGATAATATTTTAATTAATATATTTTATAAAGGTTTAAAAAACGATGTTAAAGATAAAATTATTAAATTCGAACGATTAATTACCTTAAATAAGTATATTACCGAAGCAGTAAAGATTAATAACCGATAATTTAAAAGGCGACAAAAAAAAGGTTAGTATGTTTTATAATTTAAGTTTAACAAATTTAATAAAAGGAATAAACGTACCGCGTTTTTTATTTTTTATGGGATTTAACCTAGCTTAATAGAAATCGGAGAAGTTTAAAAGTAGGGACAGGTTTCGTTTAAATGTTTTAATTACGGGGAAATTAGATATAAGGTATTTTAATAAAAGAAATTAAGGAAACTCCGATAAAAAAATTAAAAGCCGGTATTTAAAAGATGATAAGAAAATAATAAAGAAAATAACAAAATGATAATTAAAGTAATTCGACCCCGGATTAATTAACTGTTAAATTGGTTAAAGAAATATAAAGGATGGTAGGAGTTTATTAATATTACCGTGTTTTTGATACGGTTATAAGAGAAGAAATGACGTTATTAACGAGAATAATAAATGATTTTAGAAATATAAGAATGGATGTAATAATATCGAGAATAAGACGAAACCCTGTGCTTAGGAGAGATTAACCGATATAGAAAATTTTATGCTATTAACTGTTAATAATTTTAGTATTATATTTATAAGGAATATAAGGAGTATATTATTAAAAGGACTTTACGCCTGTAAAAATAAGAGTTTAACTTTATTTATTAGAAAGACAACGATTTATAAGACGAAAGATAGTACCGTTATTTAAGAATTATGATAATATAAGATAAAATTAATAAAATAGCCGTAGTTAGGAGCTGGACTTAAGGGAGAAGTTGCTTAGCAGGAGATTCCCAGTCTTACTAAGATTGGTGTAATTATTTGATAAAGGAAATATTATTTTATAATACCGTTATAAATTTTTATTAGCAATTTATTAATAGGTTAGAATTTTAGATAAAATTTATTATGGATTTTTAACAGTGACGTGAATTCCGTTAGAAAATTTAGAATAAAGTTAAAAATTTACGAGATTATAAGAAAAAACGTAACGCTTAAGAAGAAAGTAATAGTTCGTGGTTTACGTTACCGGATAAAAGAATTATCGAAATTTTTGTAAGTTAAGTTAAAAAACTTATAGAATAAGTTTAAGTGCAGTAAAAAATACGATAACGATTCGAATAATTTTAAGAATAAGTAAGATATATAGAAGAATAATTAAAGGAATTCCGAGTATAACATAATTAAGATGCGGAGATTTTGTAAAAGTTTTTATAGATCTTAAAAGATTAGCGTTATTTGTAAAGGAGTTGCAGGTAAGCGGAAGAACAAAGGTTAAATTATAATATTTTAAAAGGGTTTTGAACGTAATAATTAAAGTTACGGGTGATAATATTATTACTGTGTAAATACGAATTAAAAAGAATTGGTATACCGTAATAGTGGATTGCGAAACGATAATTGTTAATTATATTAGTTTAGAGGTAATAAATTAATAGAAATTATTATAAAAGGAGAAAAGTTATCTTTATAAGGTTAAAAATACCGAAAGTTAAAAATTCATTTATAATAATAAATAGGTTAAACGTAAGGTTAATTACTTTAAGATTTTTATTAAAGGGAGAAAATAAACCGTTAATTTCGATATTATTTTATTTAACGGATATGATATAGTTTCTAGAAAACTATAATTACGTTAGTATAACCCCTTAATTAATTAAAAAACTAATTAAATAAGTTTTCGTTTATTTTTTAATATAAAAAAACAAAAATAAAAGAAAATCTTAATTTTTAATCGATAAGAATAACAAATATAAATATAAGGATATAATAAAAAATACGGTACGTTATTACGAATCTTAAAATATAATTTCGATAAATAGACGATAACTTATAAGTATAGCCTAAAAAATTACCAGAATAAATAATAAAGATGTTATTATAATATTATAAATATAAAAAACTTTTTCGAAAAAAGCTCGATACGAAATTATTATAATATAGTAAATAAAATTACGAAATCGTTTTTAAAAATAGTAAAATAACCGCCTTTTATTTTATTTATAACTTAAATAAAACAAAGTTATACGTTTTCTATAATTATTTAAAAAATAAATTACGAGAAGGATATATATAACGCTTTAAATTATTAACCGAATACTTAATATTTTTTGTTTTACGAAAAACGGGAAATTATGATTTATTATCGATTATCGATAATTTAATAATATTATTACATTTAATTACCAAGATATAGGACAGTTTATAAAATGCCAAATAATTTACGGCCTTAAACATACGAAAAAAAAATAACCAAATTCGAATTAAATTAGGAAATAAATAAAAAACAGTTTATAGAACGAAATACGAATTGTTCGAATATTTTATTATGCTTTTCGAATTTATAAACGTACTAATAACTTTTTAATAAATTAATAATTATATATTTCGAAAATATTTTAATATTTTCATTATATATTATCTCGACGATATCTTTATATATTCGAGGATAGAAAAGGAATATATAAGATACGTTTATAAAGTTTTATAAGCTTTATAAAACGTTAACTTCTTAGTTAATACGAAAAAAAGTACTCTTTATATTTAAGAAATTAAGTATTTAAGATACGTTATTACTTTAAAGTATATTAAGATGCATTTTAAAAAGGTTATTATAATTAAAAACTAGAAAATACCTATTAATATTGCTAAGATATAAATATTTCTTAAAATCGAAATACCGCTAATATAACTTATAAAGAAAAAACGATAATTTATATAGGCTTTGGTTACGAAAACGCCTTTTTAGTAACTTAAGAACGTTTTTATTAGCAAATTTGTTTTAATAATATATAGCTCGAATAAGCCGGTAAAATTTAAAACCGATATTTTAAATTTCGTATTAAAAATAATAATCTACTAACGAAATAATAAGGGAAAATTATATCTAATCACTTTTTACTTTTATAAATTATACGATATTAAATTAAATTATCCTATTTACGGTAAGGAATTTAAATATTATTTTAAAGGAAATTAACATTAAGTAAAAATACATACAGATTATAAAAACATCTTTTATTTTACAACTATTAAAAAGTTAATCGGATAATAATTATATTATACGGAGTACTTTTTAAAATTCGATTATGTTATTATTTATTACAAAGGATTAGAAAATAGTAAAGTAGATACTTTTAATAAACGATTAAATTTAAAAGACCTTAAGGTGAAGATATAATAAATTATTTTTAACCGGACGTTAAAGGGATATTTATACAAGGTAATGTGCCATTAAGGTATCTAGCTAGCTATACAGAAAGCTGATCTATTCACTAAGTACGTACACGAAGGATTACATAAACGCGACCGGGGAGCACCCCTTAAAAACCGTCCTTTCTTGGTTAAGGGCCGGAAAAACGTAATACGGGTTATGTGACACGGTAACTGACGGTAAGATACACCCGATTGATTAATTGGTTCCTATCGCCCCCAATCGTGACTGGTCCCACCAGCCACCCCTTAATTGTCGCCGACACGGTGGCGGAGCCGAAGCTCCAGGTCTAGCTCCTCTAGGCTGGCGCCAAGGGATATTTATAATAACGATAAATTAATATTATCAAAATATTTACCATAAATATATATCGGGAAATATAGCGATACCATGACAGCCTACTTAAAAATTAAAAAAACCTAAAAAAATTTATATATTAAAAAAATATTAAAAAAAATTAATACGAGAAATATATAAGTATTAATTATACGGATATCTAGGAATTTATAAAATTTTAGAATGCTTATAACGAACGTATTATTTTTTTAAGATAAAATTAACCGTATAAAAAATTATATATTAATGCGATGTTTATACTAAGATAAAAACTAGACGATATAAATTATACGGAGAATTATAGTTATTATTAGTTGTTAGGTAATTATAGGATTTAAATATATTTAATTTTATTATTAAATTCCTTTTATTAAAAACCTAATTACGGGTATATATTACGACAGGATTTTCGTAATCGTTAATCGATTTATAAAATTTTCTTATCTTTTATCGTATAAGGAAAATACGGACGCCGAGTAAATAGTATATTTTTTTTCGATATATTTTTAGTATATACGGATTATTATTATAAATTATTTTTAATAAAGCTATAACTTTTATTATAAAATTTTGCTACGGTTTAATAATATAATTCGGCCTAAATTATAAGATATTAAGCGTTTTTAAATTATAAACGGATAAATAAACCAAAAAAATTAATTAAATACTAGAAACGTATTTACGATATTATATTAATTATAAGCAGAATAATTAGGTTAAACAGTTACTTATCGTATAACTAGCTTATAATACTAGGTATTATAATAGTATTAAAACGATTCCGGTAACTGCTAATTTTAATTTTACTTTAAAAATGTATAAAAAAAATACGAAAAGGAGGATTAGTTAATATTAAAGTAATTTTTATATTATAATAACTTAAGTAATTAGATTAAGAAATAAAAATAAAATTTCGGGTCGGACGTAATTAAATAAGTAAATATTATAATTAGAAAATATTAAAAAAATTAATTTTCGCGGAAAAGAAAATAGTTTATTTAATTACTAAAAATATTAAAACCAAATACCCAAACTAAAAACTTGATTTTAAATATATCGGTTTATACAAAATTACTAAGAAAATTTTAAAAAATAATTATTAATTAAAATTATTACTTAGAGTTAAACTTTATTTTATTTTTTATTTTTTTTATTTAAGTTAATAGCGGATATAATTAAGATTAATACCGGATACGAAAAAAGAGTAAAAAAGGATATATTAGCTTATAAAGTAGAAAAAATCCTTAATATACGAAATTATTTTTTTACTTAATACTTAATTAAATAGAAAATTACCTAGATTTCGAAAATACTTAAAAACTAGCAAAATTTTTTATTAACGTTTAACGCCTGTTAAGAATTTTTTTACCAATAACGCTGGAACTACCTAAGTTAAAAATATTCCAGTTTATATTATTTAAAAAAAACCAGTTTATACTTTCGACTTCTCTCTTTAAAAGAGACGTAACCGTGGAACCTATTAGATATAGGGGATATCAGTTGTGTTATTATATTAGGCTAAGTTGCATATGTTTCTCGTACGCGTATAGCTTTTCTGTAACCTAGTAACGGAATATATATCTTCCGATCAGAAAGACCCTTTCCGTATATAGGGTGCGTTTAATACCCCTTACTAGCTGATATACCCTTTTAACGTTTTGAAACATTTTATGGCGTTAATTGTTATATATTATTACTTTTTAAAGTTATAGCTTTTTATTTAACTTTTCTTCCGGCGATTAATTCCTTTTAATTAGCTAATTCCTTTTTTGAAATTATTTGTAAGGTATTTTTCCGCCGTTTAAAAGTTTCCATAATATTTATTAATTTTAATTATTTTTTAAAATGTTTAAATAGTTTACGTAATAGGGTTTTAATTAGTTTATTAATTAATATATTATTTATAAACGTATAGTCCATTTTAATTAAATCTTTTTTTACGGCTTTTCGTAATTAGTAATTATATATATTTACGTACTGTAGTTTCGTTTGTAATAAAGCGATATTGGCGTTAATAAGCCGTATAGTTTGTTAATTATTATATTATATATTTAGCAGTCTAGTATTTAAGGTAATTTTTAATTTTTTAATTAATTAAAAATTAAATAAAGTTTTTTTTACAACTTACGTAAAAAATAATAATTCCGTTTCGGTTATAGAAGTAGTTATTGTATTTTATTTATTTGCCCGTTATTTTATTATTATTTTTAAATAGTTTTATAATGTAAGTTTAAAAGTTTTTTCGATCGATTGTATTATCCGTAAAAAAGGTGTTATTTTAAATATTTAACGAATTTTTATTTCCGAACTGTAACGTTAACGTTTTAATTCCGATTAGGTATAATATAATTCGATTAACGGCTTTATAATATACGTAATTAGAGTTTAAGTTAAAACGGGTAAGTTAAGATACGGTAAAGAATATATCGGGTTACGTATTAATTATTATATAAAGGATAAAACCGATTTTTTTTGGTATTTATTAATAAAGCTTGGATAAGTTAAATCAAAATTCGGCAGTAATTTAACGTTAATTATAAACGTTTTTAAAAAGTTATTTAGATTTTTTTAAGGATTAAATTAATTAGTTTATTTATAAAGTCGGATTAAAATAATTACATTTTTTATTAAATTTGTTTTTAATTATTTCGATACCGAGGAATTACTGTAAGTTTTTATTTTTTGTAAAGATATACCGTTTCCGTATTTGTTAAATTAATTGATCGACGAGGTCTTGATTTTTTTTACGATATGCTGTTACGATATTGTTTACGAAAAAGAAGATAAGTATCCTTTAACGAATAAAGTAATAAGGTTTATAAGGAACGGGGTTAAATCCTAGTTTTTTAAGTATTCCGATGAAGTTTTTTTGTTATAATAATAGTGACTTTTTTAAGCCGTATAAAGTTTTTTTAATTAGGAATGTTTTGTTACATTGCGGGTATTTTAAAGGCGTTTTTATATATATTTCGTAAGGTAGGTTAACGTTAACGAAGGTATTAATAATATTATATTGCTTTAGTTTTAAGTTAAATTTAGCCGTAATAGTAATTAAGGTTTTAAATTATTTTTTAGTTAGAGTAAATGCGTATGTATTATTATAAGCGTTTTTTAATTGTTAATCGTTTTATATAACGAGATATATTTTGTATTTTTGTAATTAGTTAACGTAATACACAAGCGAGTCGCTCATACAAGCGAGTCGCTCGTTTGTCACGTGACCAATTTTAGATTTAATATAATGCTAATAACTTTACGAAAACGTA